>JAPYZP010001784.1:0-15691 GCA_030522985.1 Torymus sinensis | reverse complement strand
ATATACGCGCCTTGCGGATTTTGCGCGTACATTGTCTTGCATTTTCCATCCATTTCCCAGCCACCAAAAAAAAAATCAAATATATTATACACACGCACGGAGGGGATTACTTTGCATTAAAAATTCATACTCGGTGGGAACGTGTTCTTTTCTCCAATTATAGCGAACAAGTATAATATATATACATACTTTCGAATTTTTTAACAATTAAGACGTGTTTCAGTTTTATCAATTATTATCAACCATTAAAAATCTGTAAAAAAAAAGAAACAAACCTAAATCGCTATATAGCAGTCGCTCTGCACGATGCACCGGTTGCGCAACGGCCGCGAGATTACACCGCGTCATTTCAATATGTATACATCAGCCGCCGCCGGCAGCGCTCTCTTTATATTTACAAACCCATCCTACCGCACGACAACTGCACTCTGCCTCCTCTCCGACACCACTGCAGCCGGCAGCGCTCTCTTTATATTTACAAACCCATCCTACCGCACGACAACTGCACTCTGCCTCCTCTCCGACACCACTGCACTGCGCCAACAAAAGAAAAGCATTCCGCTTCCTCGATAAACCGAAGCGAGCGCACGCGCGCTGATAAGACCGGAGCGCCACTACTCTATATACATTACACAGAGAGAGATTGATCGATCGCCGGTTCATGCACTGCGTCGAAATGGTCGGTTTTGCGTTACGGGTGGCGCGATGAGTGGGTGTCGATGTCGGCCAAGCTGCGCGCGGGATTTATGGCGACGGAGGACGAGTAAAAGTGTGCAGCGAGAGCGTGCGCTGATTGGGAAAGCGGGAAAGGTGGGATATATACATAGGTGCGAGGAATGGAATGGTTGGTGTGTATATACAGTGTATGCGGTTTTCGTCGTCGACGCCCCGGTGCAATTTAATCAGAGCCGAGCGCGCGTGAGTCTCTTTGTTTTGCTGTAAGTGTATATAACGCGGTTTGAAAATACAAAGGAGCGCGTGGTATTTTTTTACGCGGAGTGTAAGTATTCGAATGGGTTCTATCGAATGGTTTAATACTCGCTGGAAAACTTTTTTTTAATTTGTTTTGCGTTATATAGATTACTGACCTTGCGTCTGATAAAAATAATGGAATGTCAAAGACTCGGAGAAACTCACCTGTAACCAAAAAAGAAACGTCGTCGTTAGATATACGTTATATATATTACAAAATAAATGAATTATTCGCCAATCATCATTCAATATCCATATAAAATCATTCTTTCACCCATCAGCCGCGCGTATAAAACAATAGCACAACCACCGCCGCGCTCCTCCTGCAAAGAAAAAACCTTCGAACCAAAAAAACGACAGCATCAGCAGCCGGACGGACGCCGCTCGCTCGAGTGTATCCCGGAGCGGAAACGACCGGCGAATCGAGGTGAAGGCTGCGCGCGTCACGCCACGCGGGAGAATTTCGACTTCCTCGCGCTTGTGTGCGATGTATATATGTATACGGCTACGCCCGCGTCTCGCGTGACGTCGCGTGCATGCGCGCAGCGCGCGTGTTATCTGTCTCCGAGCGTCGTGTATATGTATATGTGCATGCACGCGCGCGTGCGGCTGACGCAAGGCTAATTTCGCTATCGATGCGGCTGCTGGCGCGTGTGTGTGCAGCTAGGTAGCCGAGCGCGATGTGTGTTTGCACTGCAGTTGGAGTGCAATTTTCGCTGCTGTTTTGTGTTGGTGGGTATTTTAAAGCGGGTGCGGTGCAGGTTGGTGTGGATTTTTTTATTTGGGGAGAAAGCTTTTGATATTTTTTTGTGTTTTTGACTGTGCTTACGTGGAGAACAATTTCGAGAATTCGATGTGTGTAGAATTTGTTGGCAAGCTCATAAAAGTTTCTATATAATAAAAATTGTTAATAAATTAATACGGCGAAAATGGAATAGTTTTTAGAAAATTGTTCTCCTTATATATATATATACATCTTTCCATATTCAAGTTGAAATATATATTTTTCTTTTTACAATACTTATATATAAAATAACATTTCAGTTTTGGAATACTCGTAACTCAAGTAAATTCCTATAGATCGTATACAATTATAAAAGAAAATAAAATAAATTTGAAAAACGTAGTTATCATTCAAAAATTTGTCCTCTAAATTATTTACAATCAAAGCAAACACATGATTCCCGTTTTTTTAACAAAATGACTTTATATTCTCGTACAAAAATCACCCATAGAAATTCACCTTCACATCCAACTGCAGAAGCACCACCCGCGCAAAACTCATCCTGCACCAACGACCTTTTTTCCACTAAACTAATATACCATCGTCCTCGTCATTCCCACCCATCAGCAGCCGACCGAAACATCATCATCGCGTATAAACGCCTCCGGTATCCACCCAACCTAACCCAACCACACGTATGCCCGCACAGAGCTCTCGCGACACACAGCAAACGAGGGAGCGAGGAGGAGAGGGAGTTACGCAACGCGGCCGTGTCTGTGTATAAGTACGTGCACGTGGAGGCGCGCACGCATAGCCGCCTAAAGTCGCGCGCTCGCAAACAATGCGCGCCTGGCGCGGTTTTGCATAATTCGGTAATTGAGCGGCGGTGTGGCCGCTGCGTTTTTCCAGACTCGGCTAATGAAGTTTGCGAGCTTTTTGCGCGTAGCTCGGTCGTGCGTGGCCGATGGTTTTTTTTGCGGGACGACGTGCATGCGCACATGAGGCCGCATATTGACGCCAGCCGCGTAAGTAGCGTGCGGACGAACGCCAAGTTCAGCGCGTGAATTTATGATGATTCGATGGTGGGAGAGTATATACAGAGGATTGGTTGGCGTGCAGCGGAGGTGTTGGTTGTTTTTTTCTTGTGGATGATAACAAATTTGAGATTTAAATGCAGACTGTTTATTGGATGAAAAAAAGAAAGAGACAAATTGAAACGATAAATCTATAAGTGTTTTAATTGATGATCAAAGGCATGTGATATATTTGCATAAAATCAATCTTCTTTTGAAATGTAGAGTCAGATTGATGCATAACTATACCACGAATAATTTTTTCGATTAATAAATTCTGCTGTAATCTTTAACATTCATAGCCTAATAAATAATAGAATAATGAAATATCAACGGGGCTCCCTCGTCATTATAAACTGTAACCTCGCTGCATATAAAATGACTGGGCAAAATCATAATTTCCCCGTTCCTCGATCCCAAAATAGACCGCCTCTCGATCAAAAAGCCATCAGGCCAGTAAAAACACCGATGACTAACAACATCACACTAGACACCGACCGACGAAACCTCTCGTCTCATCGCGCGCAAATAACATACACGTGTCCGCGCATGTACGTGTGTATACACATCTCACGTACATACATACTCTCGAATCGCACTGCAGAAATGACAATGGAGCGGTAGCAGCTCAGCGCGCGTGGCGCAAGCCTCGCATTTGAATACAAATCGTTATTGTGTCAACAGGTCTTCCCCTCCGTGGTCAAACGTCAAATAGTCGTCACCTGTCGCGCAATCACACACAATACACGCGATATGATCGGCCGATTAAACTTTCCCTCCCCTGCACGTGTCTATGTATACATATACATTTATCGCTGCTGCAGTGTGTGTGTGTGTGTATAGTATAGGATGCGCAAGCGCGATTTTTCCTGGCACTGCGTTTCGAAACGAACGCGGCTATGCGTGGTCGAGATGCCGTGTGGATGATAAGAGGCGAAAATGGCGCGCGCGCGCGCGCACGGGTGAGTGAAATCGACTGGATTGGTGACGCTTCGTGTGTGTGTCGCGAAAAAAAAAGAGGTAGGCGCGGTAAGCAAAACTGGTCTATATACGTAAGTGCATATAAGATGGGAGTGTGGAACAGGTCTCGTTATTTCTGAATAAGGAAGGCACAGTGGCCGAGTTTTAATTATGCATGGATAATTGTGAAGTCCACGTGGTTAATGGTTGATTAGTGAGGCAAACGTGGCGATGTCGTTTCAAAAGAGATCGAATTATTGAGTTTGGATCATATTTTGTATTTTTATTTCGGAATATTCTGCGGTCTTTTATTTTAACTATGTATATATTACAATCATGTACGATATTTTTTGTGCTATAATTTTATATTCAAGATTTAATTGTGACTAGATATGTATACTATTAATAGAAATTTAGGCTTGTCATTTCTAAACCCAAATTGAAATATAACCTGAAAGTTTTATGAAAAATTAAGCGACATATGTATCTCAATGTCACTAAATGCTTGTAATATCCCACATACACAAACGAAAACTGACTAATCTTACATCACACAAATTTTCCACAACATCCCAACAACAGAAAAAAAAACCCACCTCCCATACCGAAAACTTTCCAGCGCGCCAAATACCCTCTGTCGCATATGCGCTGCACACATCACGCTGCACGCTGCTATCGCGACACCCGTTAGCTTCGCTGCGCTCGACGCGCACATATACATACATGCGGGCGCGCTTTTGCGTACGCGTATAATCGCTAGCGTCACACGAGAAGGGCGTGTCTCTCTCTCTCTCTCTCGCTATATATACGCGTATGCATGTATATATGTAGATACGTATATGTACGTATGTACATGCAGCGCTGCGCAGTTCGCCGCCGCCGGCGTTGCACACGCGCCGCAATATCTGTCGCGTGATGCGGATCGAGGCTACTATACTGCCGGAGCGGAGGTTTTCGGTTGGATGTATAGAGCGTAGCGGTTGGCTGTTTGATAAATAATAAAAGGTAGATTTTTTTGTGCGAGGTGCGCGATATTTGCAGAATATTTTTCTAGTTTTGACATTTTAGTGGTTTTTTTACGTTGATTATATATAAGTACGATTTTGTAAAGATATTTGACATGTCGGATAAGCAATTTTAGGAGCTAGTTGATTCACCGTAGGTTTTTTATTACATGTTTCCGTTGATTTAAGATGAATTATTATACCTGTCATCTTGAAATAGAGTACAACGCTTTTTATGAATTGATAGTTTAACGTATATATTCATTCAATTTACTTTAATGATCTTATATTTGGCTAATAATAATACAATACTTGCTTTTAATTAATTAGTGAAGACGTATGAATATCTCTGTCATTGTCTTCAAATATATGAAATTTATAAATTTTGATGTACCTACTGCCGATTTCTAATATCAACAACAGAATTATATATAAATCACCTATATATAAATAAAATTTGAAGTCTAAAGACTTTGTCATTGTCAACTAACAATCTTCTGACAAATTATAGTATTACAATTTAAATTACCAACGAGCCATATGCCAGAAAGAAACAAAACCTTAACAATTCAATCAATCCCAAACTCAAAACTATAATCAACATCACAGCTCACCTCCCAACCATTCCAGACCAGCTCATCACCCATGCACCCGAGCACTAACCCCATACACTCAACTACTCATCGTCGCTTTCTCCCCCCTCCGAATCTTTCTATTTTCCCAACAATCTCTCTCTCTCTCTCTCTCGCGATCCACAGCTCAGATCGATCGGCACGCGCGGCCGCCTCGAATTATTTTGTCAACTCCGCGGTGCTCCGCGTCTTCTCTCAAAGTGCGCACGCGCGCGCGCAGATGCAATCTACACCTGTGCGAGGCGAGCGACACGCGATGCAATTCGATAGGCAAACTTTACGACGCGCGAGCCGCGGGCCGTTTTCCGCTGCTTTACGAGCTCGCGCCGCGTTCCGCGCACGGCAGCGCCGATGTATATATGAGGTGTCAGATATGGGCCCCGTCTGCGTCTGCGCGCGCTTGTGGTGGTGGTTCGGGAGATTTATTGGGAACGAGTGTATTTCGCGCATAAGCTTAATTTTATATATATTAACTTATATGATATATAATCGTGCGTTTATAATTGCATGCGGAATCCTTCACGAGCAATCTTCACCCCCAATCGCACGTGCCCCGGAACGTATCTTATCACTCGGGCAATAAAAATCCGGCTCACCGCGCAGCCGTTACAGCGCGTCATTAATAAACGCGAAATTCTCAAATAACAGACCGCACTCGCGGCAAACGGCATCCGCGATCGGGAGCGATACGCACCTGCATACCTCTCTCTTTCTCTTAAAAGACAAAGCGAACAAGTAAACCTTCTCTCACTCTCGAAAAAAGAATATCCGCAGCAACGACAACGAAGTATATATACGCGTGCATAAATCGAAGCGTGCATGTATATATATATGCGCTCATCGATCCCGGTGCACGTAAATATTTCAGCGGCCGATTCGGATTTCACGTGCGCGTTCCGATAAGCCGCGCGCGCGCGGGCCATTTCTCATCCTTATGCGAGAAGCGAGTGTAGTACAAGCGCTCTGCCTGCCAAATTGTAGTTCCGAGCCGGTCGATCGATCGAGTTACACATACATATACGCGCGTAATATACACGAGGGGAGCATGAGAGGGAACGACGAGTGATTCTTTTTACGCGGCGATTTGTCACAATTATAAATTCGCGCGGATATGTGGGTATATAATATGCGGAGGTTTACCGCGTGTACGAGGAAAAAGGCTCTGGGATCGATCGAATTTGCATTGTAAAGCAGGGAGGGGAGGAGAGATGCTTTCAATGAGCGGGAAATGTGAGACGGTAAGTGGCGTCTATTTGTTATGAATTTAAAATATTTGAAGTACGGGCTATTTTTTATCGGTTGTTTTGGTTTTCTGTCGCATCATTATGTAATGCTGATGTCGGAGCTAAAAAAGGCTCGGGTGTTATACTTTGAATTTTTTCCATTATAGTAATTTACGCCTGCTATATATACACTGATATTAAAAATAACAACTGCGTGTATAGTCTGTTCAATAACGATAAATTAAAAATAAACTACTCGGAATACAAATATATATATATATAGTATACAACCGCATAAAGTTTGACCACTTCCCAATTTGGAATAATCTGTGTCACAGACGATTAGAATTGATATAGATGTGAAAATCATTGACGCGACGCTTATCAAAGCGAACAACTCACTTCCTAGTAGTTTCGACTAAACTCTATATATATTACACACACACCCCATCTGTAATAATAATTCACGATCGCACTAATCCCCCTAATCAGCCTGCCGCAATAAAAAGCCGTTTAGATCCAAACCAGCAACTTCCTCGAACTTCCAAAATCCTCTCTGTATATATATAATAATCACAGCGGTGCGGCCATCAGCAGCAGGCGACTCCTGACCGCGACGCGCTTGTCGTCGGCCGGCCGGCACACTATATACGTCCTCCTCCCCGCGGCGCATATAACTTCCGGCCGAGAGCCGTGTGCATCCGGCGGAGAGTACGCCCATCGCCTTGCTCCTCTCTCTATCTTACTGCTATCGTCGCCCAATTGCCGCGGCGGATAATCGCGAGGGAGAGAAAGAGACCGGCGCTTATCCGGTTACGTCCGCTGCACTACACTCGCGATAAGTGCGTGTGTTTGCGAGTAGAGACAGAGATTAGGAGATTGGTGTTATTGTTTGATGGTGGACGGGTTAAGTGCGATGGAGGTGGTAAGTGAGAGGTAGATCGTAGGTATATGGGTCAGACGAGCGTGGACCTGTGGCTGCGATGGGAAACGTTGGTAAGTATTTTTTGTTCTTGTTAGTGGAATTATTTTGGTTGTCTGTGTGCTAATTGAGCAGACATCTTTTTGTGGTACGTCTTGTTCGTTAGAAAAATTGATTTATCATGCAAACAAATTGCTCGTATATAGTTTTTATTTTTCGTGCGGTATAATAATATTAGTCTAGATGAACTGACATTGACGTAAATTAAAGACCATGACGGTTACTTGGTATATCTAGAATATGATTTTTCAGAAGAAATTCTCTACAACACTATACTTAAATCTTAAATCCAATAAAAACTTCTCAAATATCTTTCTTCGACATAATTATAGTTCACGAATTCAATATCTATCATATCGGAATTTTGCCACTAACCAGACCCACCACACGCTATACATTAAAAACCAAAAATTTCCACTCTGCACACATACACACACAGAGAGAGTCATCCAACAATTACCCGTGAAGCGACAGTTATGCAAGACCGTCGAAGCGCTCGTGCGCGCGCGCAAACCGGAAACGGCAAGGCCGTCCGCGGCTGCTGCTCTCCGTGTGGTTTTCCTCGAGCATCCTCGCCGATGCTCGAGCGGGGAAAAAACGCGCGCGCCGCTTAATTTATGCGTGTATACGTACCTTGAGGTTTACAGAAGTCAGACGCGAGGATGTGGATGTAGCTTAACGGTATTGCTTTATCGTTTGAAAAATTGGAAAATTATGAAGAATGATGATGTGTTATTCCTATATATGCAACTTGTAGGAGAATGTGTAATTTAATGTTTGTGCTGTTTTCAACTATACATCTGTATCTTCGTGAAATAATATGGAATATATTCAATAGTGAATCTTTGTTTTGCTGAAAAGCCATGTACGATACGCCATAACTCTTGTCAACTCTACAAATTCCTCCCTGGTTATTACGGAGAGCAAAATCCGTATTCTCGGAATGTAATAATATACCATACAAACGATATATTCGGTCAGGATGTGTCAATCAATCTCGAAAAAGTCCGAATCATATTTCCATAAACGCGCCCGCCTCTATCGCAATAAATAACTCAGCCCCGCGACATAAAGCAGTCACAACATGACAAGGATCGACACCGTTTACCAAATATGTAAATTGCCCGCTTATATATATACGTACAAAAAAAAACGAGAAGCGCTTCTATACAGAAACAATTTCCTTTCCCGCGCGCCGTCCATTATATCAACAACCTCGCACAGCATTTTTCCACCTTTCCATCGAAATTCACCTCTCCTGCTTGCGACGACTCCCCCGCAAAAAATTCCCCCGCCTCGTCATTTCTATGCTCATAAATCCGCGCTCGCGCGCGTGCGCATATCCTCTCCTTGGCGTACGAAGCGCTGCAGCGACGACAAAAACGTCCTGCGCTGCAGCCGTACTTACATATATATATATATGCTCCGTGTTGCGCCGTCCATCAACTTTCATCGCGACGGTCGCGCGCTCCAGCATCGATGACAGGGGGAACAAAAAGATGAGGGTACGGGGGAAAACTGCGAAAACGATATATATATATATATATATATGGGGGAATATGTATACACTTACTAATACGAGACGCGGCGGTTCTATGCGCGACGGGGGTAGGAAAAAAACTCGGCTCACTGTTCTCCATAAGTTATACATCCCGCGCGTGGTACGTGTACGCATGCGCCGGGATGACCCATTAAGCATTAACATTTTCCGCGAAGAGCCCCGCGTATATGTACGGACCGCACACGCGACACGTGTCTGTAGTTTTCTTTCCGCGCGCGCGCAGGCTCGTGCGGTTTTATGGGCTCGGGCATGCGAGAGCTGCAATGCGCGGGCTTTTTTCGTCGCGTGTGCAGGACGATTCGGAAGAAGAAAGGGGGGGAGAGAGATAGGCTGGTACGAGTGTTTTTCGAGAGTGCACCGATGTACATTCTGAAATGAGTAGGTATTATGTATATATGTTCTGGGTGTAAAAATCGTTTCTTTGGTGTGTAGAAAGAAAAAGTTATTTATGTAATAAATTGAATATTTAAATGATTAAAGTTAAATAAAATTCAGTTTACCTTCCTGTAAACACATTAATAAATTTCAAAACGTTCGAGCTTGCACGCGCAGCTCGTTTCCTCGTTACTACCGATCGCAATCAATCGCCTTCCTCATCAGCCCGCCATCATTTACTCCGAAGCCGCGGCCGCTTTTACAAAAGCCGCGCTACGTCGTACAGGACAACTACGCAGGAATCGACGGCCGATGTAACGATTTGTCACTCGTCTCTCTCTCTCTCTCAACCGCCACCGCTGATGCTTCCGAGTGCGCGCGCACGCTATCCACTCGCGGCATTAGCGAGGAACATTAGACGCAAGAGCCGCCGCAACCAATTTTCCCTCTTTTTTTCCTCTCTCTCGCCGATCGACGACGTCGCGGCTGTCTGGTCCTCGTCTGCCGCATTTAATGAGGGTACATTGTGCGCTTACATACGGGCGTATACGTCGCGAACTTGTTCGTTGTTCTCCTCTCTCTCTTTTTTTTTGTCTCTCCGCGTCTTTCTTTCGAAACGACGCGGCGATGGGGGAGAGATGCGGTGAAAGTTGGAGATTGTATACTTATATACGTGTGTGTATGTGTTTTTGGCGTTGACGTCAAAACGTGCGCGCATACGTATGGAACAGGAGTCGGCGATTCGGAGAGCGGGGATCAGGTGTGATGGGCGCAGGTATGAGGAAGTTCGCCGAGGGGATATATATACGTATACATGGCGAATTGATTATATATTTCGCGTAAACAAAAACTGGTCTTTCTCGTATTTTTCATGAAAAAAAAGAAAAGAAAAGGAAAGAAAGGAGAAGGTTGAGATTCGAGAGATAAGGTAAAGGTTTTGGGTGTTATAAATTTCTGCAGAGAATTATTGCCAGAAAAACGGCAGATGTAATATTGTACAGCCGCGTGAATGATCGTTTATTTAAAAGGTAAAATTTGCTAACCGCGTTAAAAAAAATACAGTGTTTCTCGGTTATAATAACCATTGCACCTCCTTCCGGAAAATATTTCCAATCCACTACGTGCCACGGCCCATATATGATGAATCCTTAATATATTCCTACCCAACCTGTCATAAATATACAACCCTCCGAAATCGTTTTCCCTGACCGCGGCAAGCTACCATGACCGACGTAATATACTCCAGCCCTCTAACAACCCCAATCACCGGCTCTGAATAAATCATGCGTCCGCTCCCTCCTCGGAACACCTTCTCTCTCAACCAATTAAAACCCCGTCGCCGTCTCGCCGAATCTCCCAACCCCAACACAATTATCTTATGTTATCTCTCTCGCTCTCTCTCACACGATGTTTACGCTATCTCTCTAGACTTGCGTGCGTTGACCTTTGCGTTGGCGCTGACGCGGCGACGAGATTAGCGTTAGTTTCAGCTGCAGCGCGGTTTTGATGAATCGGAGTGAAAAAGCACGCGGGGCTCTCGAGGTGAATGAATGTGTTGACAAAGCGGTTCGGGAGTTGTGCGAGTGTTTGTGTGCCGGAGTGGAGAGTTTTGGGAATGATGAAGATGGTGTTAATGGGTGATGGAGCGAACGGGTTTCGCGTGATTTATTGTACCGAATCGGTATCCGTTCGCGGAATTTACGGTGTTTTTAATTTTCATAACGCTTTTTGAGGATTTGAGGCATTCTTTTAAGGATTTTTTATACTTTTAGTACTTTTTAACCCTTAGCTGACACGGGATCGTTTATAAACCCGCATGTGCCAGGTAAAGATTAATATAAACAACATTTTTCTTTATGCAAAAATCTAAAAGGTTAATCGACGTTTCCCACGTTACATAATGCAAGCAGCCATTCTTCTGAAAAAGTAAAAGGTCAAAAATTTTTAAAATTGACTAATTTCTCAAGAATGTATCATAAAAGGATTGTGCAAACTTGAACTTGTTATGTTTGAAGTGTAAGACTTTTCCGCTTTTATAACGCATTTTATGAGTAATGAAGTTTTCTTACGACTATATCTTTTTAAGACGCGTATAAAATTTTACAGCCAAACTTTGGCGTCGTAAGAAGAAAAAAACCCCCCATGGATTTGCGTGTATAAAAGGTCATTCAACCAAATTTTATTCTCAATTAGTTAATACATTGAGCAACGCGCGCTGCTATTTACGCACTTCAAAGTAAAAAGAAATAAGAAAAAAAAAAGTAAAACAAAACCATTAACCGTTTTACCATAGTTGTATAGTCGCTTCTGTAGGGAAATCGACAAGTAGTAGCATGTCGTGTATACGCCACTTGGGCCATAATTCACGAACATGAATTTAACGATTCGCTATTAGTAGGGTAATTTGCAATTCAAACGTATGCGTATATACACATTTTTTTTCCTCAACTCTTAACATCAACATAAACAATTTGTTGACTCGTGTGTAAAACTAAAGACGATTTCACTTGGCTTATTCCCATCTGTCGCCGCGGCAGATACCCGCAGGTCTTGTACACGACAACGAGGTCAAACGACTCGGCGACACGAGCACGACACGAAATTAGGGTCCCCTCTACCAACTGATTTTTTTTTCTCTCTCTCTCTCTCTCTCTCTCTCTTCACTGCCTGCCAGCGCTTGTACACACACTCACACGATGATGAGTTTGTGTATACAATTTGCATGCGCGCGCAAAAGAATGCGCGAGTTGAGGAGCGATAAAAGAAAGACAGGGAGAGCATAAATCGCCATATCAAATTACATTATATATTTCGACAGGATGTACTCTTTTAGAACAACTTTAAAGGTCAATATTATCGTCGCTTCTCTTTCCCTTGACAAACTATTTATCGAATTCTTTTATATTAACCCAAAGCTATACTGACTATTATACCTTTAACGTACGGTTTTTCAATTAAACAATTATAAATCGCAAACTTTTTTGTTAGCACATAACTATAACTTTTAAAAAATCCAACGCCTTAATGACAATCCACAATGTGCGTACATATAATTACGAAAAAGCCCCCTAGACCAGACCTAAATAAAGCCACAAGTGGCAGCGCGCGCGCCATTACGCCACTAAAAACGCAAAATTCGCGGGATAATTTTTTAATTAACGTAGTTTCGCACTCTCCACTCGTATAACAGGTTACCCCCCATCCTCGTGACGTCCGAATTCCAGGGTAAACGGCACCGAGACGCCCGCTCTATACACCATATACCACCGTTCTCCCAAACGCGCGAGTATTTAAATGTCGCGCCTTAATGCGCGCGAAAGAGGACTTTAATGAAAGAAACTCACCGCGAGAGAGAGAGAGAGAGCGCGAAATTACCCTCTCAGCGAGCGCTCGCGAGAGGGCAATTAAAGTTATTGTGCTGCGGAGAGAATCTCGCGCGCGCGCGCGGGCGAGGTGTCGCGTAATGATGGCACTTGCGCAAGGAGAGACGCGAGATTCGGTCGCGCTCGCCGTTTTATTATTCCTCGTCGTGTATGTATATCGTATGGAGCGAGTTATACGTGATAAAATGTGCGGTGCGCGCGGGAGAGAGAGAGAGAGAGTTATATTGGATACTTGGGAGCTGAACAGTGTCGTAAGCGCGGAGATGTTTTGGAGAATTTGTAAACGTAATGCGAGCGAAGTGTGTGCGTGCGCGCGCGCTGTTAAACGATATTACGGAGGCCTAGAGCGTATATCACGCGGGGCAGATGGTGTCGTCGATAAATATATGCCCCGGGACGCGATGCTGATCTTTTTACGGCTGCCTTTTAGTGCGTCTAAAATGCCTTTGATTCCAGAGAACTGTGTTTTCATAGCATATGAATTAGCGTTTAAGTTTATGCGCGGCGCTATTTTTTTGCGAGGGGGCGACTTTCTTCGCGTACTAGTTCCACAAGTACTTCATAATTTACATTTTATTGTGCATAATTAAAGGATTATTCAAAATAAAAGGTATCGCGAGCGAGTAACGAGAAAAATCGAATCAGCATACAGATGCCCGGGAGAAACATTTTCCTTATCTCTTAATTAGCAACATTTTTAAATATTATCAGATAAAACTAGAAGGATATATACATATATAAGAAATCACCATCCAACCCGATGCTTCTTTTAATCCTATATACCATAATTCATCCCCTCCAAATAACTCTCCCAATCAGCAGGCTCACCAAGAAATTCCGCATATTCCACATCGCACCTGTGTATACGGGACTACCGTGCACAGCGCGCATTCCTTTTTGGCAGCATGACGCTCGTATATAGGCAGATGTCGAGGAGATATAGTCGCGATCTGACGCCGGCGACGCGCGCTCATTAGGCGCGCGAAATTAATCTCGCCGCGGGAAAATCGTTAGACACCGCGCGTCAACAGAAGGTGAAGGAAAAAGGAGATAAAGATTGTTTGAATGGTGGCAATAGCCTTCGACCCCGATACATGTCCATTACGCGATTATTAATTCTTTTTTTTTTTGTTAAAGAGGAAGAGAGCTCGAGTCGTTGGTTGTCGCGCGTGGTGGTTCGCGTAAACGCGCGTGTACGTGAGGTGTGGTTTGATGCTGACGATTGATGGTCGAGAAATTTCGTCATGACATATTGAGACTTGAGTGGAAGAAATCTCAGTATTATTATATGTACTATAGTATTTTAAAAATAGAATCGGTTTAAAGTGATCGAATGACTTCAACGAAAACACCATCGTTCAATTATTATTATATATATTTGGGAAAATCCTATGGCAATTACCTCATTCATGACGCGCATCGTATCATGAAATATCCGGGAAGGAGATTATTAGGGTTCTCCCAAAACTGATTGAGAGGTCAAATCGGTGCGATCGACACTGATTGATTGCGTAAAAAAACGAAGAATCGCGCGATAGATCGACACCTTTGATATAGCGACTCGATATCCCATAAAAACCATTTTTATATAATCTCGTGATATCACAGAACAACAACAACGACTACTAATACGCCTCTCCCATTAAAAATTACAAAAACTTCAAAGAAAAGCAGTGAAAATCCTCCCAAAAAAGCGAGATCCATTACACCCTGCGGAAGCAGCTCGCGCGTGCGTGACGTGACCTGGCGCGCACGCCTCGCCCATCCATAAATCACGTCTCTTTTTCGGCCGCGCGCGCATATATATACACCCTCGCACGCACTGGCACCTCTCCAAGCTCTCTGCGGCTTCCTCGCGCAGACACCAGGGCGTAGCCCCCATTTCCAGCGAGAGGGGAAAAACGAGTACACACACACACAACCCCACAGGTGGCGATCGCGTATAACGGTAAGTCGACGGGGAGGAGGAGTCATTCCGCCCGGCAATAAATCGCGAGTTATATCGATGTACGTGGAGAGGTGTATCTTTGGGAGAACAAGAGGGGGCGGGGATAATTGCGGAGAGTCGTGGCTCGTGATGCCCAATTTGTCAATCGTGGTACAAGACAGCTGTGTTATTATAGTTGTGATAATCGTCGATTATGGGTGAGGTTTTGGACGATGAGCGATGCGTGGGATGGGGGGTGGATGGTGGTGTTGGTTGCGGGTGCGTGGATATGGTTTTGTGGGGAAGATTTTGGTGATTAAGATGCGATGGAGTGTCTTAAGTTTTGATGTGGACTTAAGAAGATATGATTGAGTGTTACATATATTAAAAGCTGTTTTTTCATTCGATTTTGCAAGCATAAGTTAAATAGTCACAAACTTAATTAAGTGATTATTAATATCTCTTTCTTGAAAAAATTCACATGCAACTATAGTGATTTTAGTATCGAATTAACATTGATAAGAGTCTATTACTCGCCCACCATAAATCAGTCGCGTTAGACCCATCGCCTTCCTCCAGACCTATAGAACTCGTTATTCAACCCAACTATCTCCATCTTCTTATCACCTCTTCCAATCAAACCTCCCATTTCATCACCTCCGATGGACTATCCCCACACACACGCACCCACACTCCTACCTAACGGCACCCGACACATCCCACCGCTCCTCTAAGATCGCGAAATTTCGACTTGTCACATTATACCGCACTAAAAGCGCCCGAGAAAAAAAATTAGTCTGGCTAAAGTCTGGCTGAAGTCTGGCTCAGTAAGTCTGGCGGTAGTCTCGCTACGGCCACTATCCCAGACTTTTTCC
>JAPYZP010001783.1:0-15239 GCA_030522985.1 Torymus sinensis | reverse complement strand
AGAATATATATATATATATATATATATATATATATTCTGCTAATGTATGAAAAACGTATATGTTACTTAAATATAATACTTAAATATTCTTCCATTTTAATATGTTTAACCTTAAGAAATTTAAGTCTTATTAATTATAATTGACTTATCTTTTGTATATTATAGTATAAAACATATCTCATTTAAAAATAATCTGTACATATAATAAAATATCGTCTTTGTAAACTTTTTGTGTCCAAGAGATATATCCAAGTTTATTTTAAGAAAACTGGAAGTTGGTTTCTATAATTTTAATTGTAATATTTTTAATTAAGTATTATATGTTAGGAAAAATCAAATCACATTTTTTCTTTATTTCATATATAAATGCTACTTATCATAAGGACATGTATATATAAAAATATTTTTAACATTTGATATCCTACTTTTATTTAGCACCACATGTCACTTATTCTGAGATTATTGAATTAATGAAATAATTATATTTTAACTGAGTGAATGTTTTAAAACAATCAAAACTTTTCAAATTAATATATCACTTCATATGTTATTACTATTAAACTTAAAAGAGAAAGAACATGTATGTTAGTATGAAATAGACTATTGGCAGAGTTCATTAATGGATCTCTTAAAATATGGCTTTGTTCAGTATGACTAGTGGAATATGTTATTATTGGTATTGCTGTGGTTGTAAAATGTTCGTCAGTTTTTCGGTCGCTCCATCTTAAAACTAATTTCTCCGTGAAATCCATTGATATGTTATCAACATTTAAAACCTGTGTATTATATTCATGTAAATAAATTTAAATTTATTCTGAGTTTCATTATAAAATAAAGACTTACCATTTTTTCTTTATCATATTCAAATTCTACTTCTTTATCATTAAGGAATACTTGTCTTATGAATTTAGAGATACCCATGATAGTTATTTTGCCTAGTTGCATGTTACCTCCATAGGAGCCATCGATCACATTACTTGATAAAGCATTATTTGTAACTTCAAATTTAAATAACTTATATTGCTTCTTTTTTATTGAATCTATAAACATATTTACATTAAAATTATATTTAGTTTTCGGATAAATATTAGGATCAATCAATAAAGGAAAAATAGAACATAATTTTTTAATTATATATGAAAATTTAGAAGGTGTTTATTTTATATTTACCCAGGCTATCTCCATCATCCCAGTATAATTCTCCTATTGCATTTTCTTGTTCATCTAAAGCAATATATAAACCAAATGGTTTTTGTCGACTCAATGTTGTTGTCACACTAGGTTCCTGGACAGGTAAAATGCACCCTCCACGAACTAATAATGGAATAGTATCTATTGGAGCGTCCAATGTATAATTTTTACCAATAGAAAAAGAAGAGTCCATTGTATAAAAATTATACCACATTCCTCTAGGAATGTAAGCATGAATTTCTGTTTTTCCCTAAAATATTAATTAAATGAATTTACGAATGTTTTATAAATATTAGCGGTTGTTACGTTGCAAATTGTCACGATTATTTCTTCTTATTTTATATTTCTTTAATATTCTATTTAATATTCTATTTAATATTATATTTTTAAATTCTTAATATTTTACCTCTTCAAGAACTGGTGCTATCAATAAACAACTACCCCATAAGAATTGTGTATCAATGTTGAATGTTCTAGGATCATCATAAAATCTGAATAACATAAAAAATGTTCAAAATATTAAATTTAAAACTAATGGAAATTTTCTATAATCTTAATTATGTTAAAAACTAATACATACTCAATAAATAGAGGACGAGCCACAGTCTCTCCATACTTATGTGCCCTATAGAACAATGTGTATAAATAAGGAAGGAGATAATATCTTGTTGTCAAAGCTTTTTTAGAAGACATTATTACCATCTGACCCATTGCTACTGGATCTTGCTCCTACAAATCGAAAAATTATTTTTAATAATATACGATGTTTGTAACATAAATTTTTTTTCATTCAAATAAATTTAAGTACAATTGTCGTATCTGAATTATGATTACGGGAAAATGGATAAAAAGCTCCTAACTGCATCCATCGATTACACAATGCTTCTGTAGTGTTACCATCAAAACCACAAATGTCAGCTCCAACCATAGGAATTTGGAATAAACTGTAGGCTAATATTTCTGGTACACTCATTCTTAAATCATGCCTGGATTGAATATAGATTTATAACACATTATACCAAGACACAAGTACTAATATTAATATTTCAAATAAAATTTTGTCACCATGAAGAATAAACATCTCCAGTCCAATGACCTGCATAAAATCCATGTCCTTCCCACGTAGATCGAGAAATAATAAATGGTCGTTTTTTTCGTATTTTTTTCAATGCACTAAAAATATATAATGAAAATTTTGTAGTATTATAGAATTAATATTAATTTATTATTTTAGGAGAATGAATTTTTTTGACATTTACTGATTAACTACGACTGCTTGACTAGTGCCATAAATATTATGGACATTGTAGTGATATCCTGAATATTGCTTCGCATTCATACAAATAGTTTTTTTTGCCAATAAGTTTCCATTTACATTAGGCATGTAAGGAGGATAATCATAAGGATTATTTGGTTCACAGCCATTAACATGTCCATTATAAAAATTTGATGGTTCATTCATGTCCTAAAAAGTTCATAATAACTGTTAATTAGTCTGAATATTTTGCATAGATCATAACATTCAATTCTACAACATACAATCCAAGCACCATCATATTCAAAATTTTTGTATAAGTCACTCATCATTTGTTTATAATATGGAAGAGTATTCGGATTCGTGAAATCAGGCCACACAGTGAATCCCAAGTTCCAAACCTTTCCTACAAAAGGTACATTTTCACGTTCATCTAATACAAAAATTTTTCGCAAAACGCCTTCGTCATATGGAACGTATGTCCCGTTTTTTTCAGATGCTGAAACTCCAGCATCAATTATTGGAATGTAATGCATCCCAGCCTAAAGAAAATATATGTTAATGAGAATTAGTAAAAAACAGCTGTTTCTTTTCTTACTCTATCCCTTTGTAATTATGGGTAAAGATTCTACTTATCTTCTCGAAGCAGGGTAAAGATAAAAATTAGACTTTTTTTTCCATTAACGGTTCAACGGAGAATGCTGACTTCATTAAAATATTTTGTATAAAGTAGGTGTTGTTACATTAAATGAATTAAAGCAGAGAGTAAATCCATCATCCCTAGCATCATGTGGGAAGGAGAACTAATAATTTTACATGTTATTTATACGCTGTGTAAAGGCTTGGGCTGTTTGTGTTCTCTCAATTTAATTCAAATCGTTACTATTTTTGTATCTATTGTTTTGATACTAGGGTGCTATTTTTACTTCACTTTGTATAGTAAATGTGTATACGTTATTGAGTTTATGTGTATATTCTTTTTTATTTATTGTTATTTTCAAATATATATGTAGCATTTATAAACCTAATCTTTTGTTTTCATTTTGTTTTTAATCTAGACTAGTCATCTCAAAGCGGGCTTTGCGCGTAATTTGTTTTTGTAATCTAGCAACCCGTTACTCCCACCAACCAAATCACGAATAAATTGATATCGTATCAAATTGATCATTTTTTTAAGAAAAAAGAAAATAGGAAACTCAAAACTTTTGCAATTGAAATCATCGTTAAGATTATTTCTGATTGAAGGTTTCAGAGTCTTTTGCTTTTTTATGTTTCTTAATACATGTACACACCTTTTTTTGTCTGGCCTAGATATATACACAAGACAATATTACATTTTACATTACATTAATTTCAATATTTTTGTCTTTAAAGTCTTTGCCTTTGGTAATGTTAAAATAAGAATTTTTTAATTTCTGATGAGGGTGGCATTGTCCGTCGAAACGTTAAAGAAAAAACCGTATAATTTTTTCTTTAACCTGAGTTGGGAAGATTGATAGCATCTATCCATAATGTATTAATGAGAGTTAAATTTTGCTATCTTGATAAATATTCTTGGTAATTTATTTACTTACAGTATGAAGTTCTTCAATAAAATTGGGAAGATCTTTGAATTTAGTCTTGTCATAAGTAAAATCATTTCTTCTGTCCATGTAATCTATGTCATTCCACTGAGTATCCTAAAAATATTTATTTTTTATTATTTGTATATTCTGTATATGAATATTTGAGAGTAATAAAATTAAAATTTACAAATGGAATAAGAGCATCTCTAGTTCTTTGCCAAACGGCTCGCGTATTTTCCACTGATCCATAGCCAAATCTGCATAAGTGAAACCCAAGTGACCAATAAGGAGGTAGAAAAGGTTTTCCAATTACTGTTGAATATTGTTTCAATACATCTGCTGGTGTCGGACCCATAAAGAAGTAAATATCAAAAATTCCTCCAATACTTCTAAAAGTTATTGCAGGAGTTGGTTGTAATATAATGTCTGAAAACAAAACATTTCAGTAATTATAACAGTACCAATTAAAGTAAAATTCTTAATAATAATTATCATTATACTCACCCATTGCATTGCTATTTAAAAAGAGTACTCCATGAGCTTTACCGGTTGTTTCAACTACCATATAAAATGGATGAGAGCCATATAAATTTGCCTAAAAAAAGAAAACAATGGTTAATAGAAAAATAAGATGAAATATATAGATAAATGAGGAATAATTTTTTTCTATATAACAAATAAACATTGAAATATTTACATTTTCTGTGGGTGGTTGATCAGCAGCAAAAATTGTAAGTTTTTGCCAATTTGTGTTTAATCTTAAATTTGTTCTATGTTCCCCAAGCCCATAAATATTATGAGATGGTAATACAGAACTTATCTGTAAAAATTGATCTGCAAAAATAAAGCCACCAAATCCTAGAGAGTTGAATCTGTAAAATTATATCGTAATTTAGTTTCATCCATAATATTGATTTACTATAAAACTAAATAACACTCACAAACTTCGTTTATCACTTGCACGGATAACTTTAAATCCTGGAAGGTTTTCATCCATTTTAAATTCATATTGAGGATTAGAAACTTGTTTTGAGAATGGTTGAAAATCTGATCTTAATGGAAAAGGTGGCTCATAACGTTTCTTAACTGGATCATACATCTGCAAATGGAAATTTATACATTACATGTATGAAAATAAGTTAATTAAATTCATTGTCATAATTGTAAAAAACTATACCTTCACACGTAAAATAGTATCATCTATACCAGTACTTTCAATTTTTACAACAGGTAAATCCTTTTTATAGAAGGATTCACCTTTTAAACTTAATAATCCTGAGAAGTCATTTCCTTCCTTGGTAAAATTTTCATACCTATATAAACTCCAATTTTTTGGATAATAACAATAAGGTACATCTAGAGGAACTTGTTTTTCATAATGTAATTGATGAAGTGCATTCCAACAACATCCCCTATCAGCACATGAAAGTTCTGATGCTCCATTTTCTGGATGGCAATCAAATCTTAAACTTAGAGGTATAAATTCACATTGATCACCAGTATTTTCTTCATAGTCTTTTAGTAAATCACTTTTAGAAAAACTAAATAAATCTTTGATTCTTTTAGAGCCCTGTTCTGTTAATATATTTATGTTTTCAAGTTCATCTTTCATTTTTTCTTGCAAAGTATTCAACTGTTTTAGTTTTTGTTCAGCAGAAATATGAAAATTGTTCAATTCCATGTGGATTTGTTCTTGTTGTACTTTAGCTCCTTTGAAATATTCTGTACATTGCCATAGCACATACGTACCAAGAACAAACATGACAAAATATGTAATGTATTTAATAATGAGAAATACAGGTGTTGCATATGGTAGAAAGCACTTAAAAAATTTTGTCATGATGCTTTTATCTTCCCAAATGCGTATGCTTTGATCATCTGCAATAGTACTTGTAGATGTAGATGATGTAATCAATAATGTCTCTTGAGATTCTATATTGTCATTTTGATTTTGTCTTGAAAAGACAGCTGCAAGCCCTTTATTTGTTTTACTCATTTTTGAAGATCTTTTTTAACCACATGTAGAAGGTATAACTAAAAATAAGCAAATACAAATGCCTAATAAAAATAATTCGAATAATAAAAAGTGCGACATCGAAATAAACAAAAAACATAACCTATATAAAAGCTATTTATTTATTACAAAAAAAAATATGAGTTTTATCAATTCAATCTAATGTCTGAAACAATTAAAAAAAAAGTGGTTTAAAAGTGGAATACACAATAGACTTGTGAATCATAACAAGAATGATGTATTAAAAATGATAACGAAAAATACGTCGTATAAGCGAAGTAGATTATTCATTTAATGCATCAGAAACTAAAGTTAAATTTTTATGAAAAACTTTGAACTTTTCTGATTTTTTTTTTTCAATTTTTAAAAATATAATCAATATAAAGTTATAAATATTTATAAACTTACTTGCTCCACATAACCTTAGCAAAATATTTCACTTGAAGAAATTATTATATTAAAAAATATTAATTTTATAATTTCAATTATCAATAACAAATTATTTCAAAATAAAAGCAGAAACTAAACCGCAAGTGCCACAAAAATGCGTGATCACTTTACACCGACGTCCATTATGCGACTATACAAAGATAACAAAACAAGGCACTGCGGTAAGGTAAGGCCGGTATACGAATATACGATTCAACATTCAACTCGTTCTATACTCTGGAGTGCGGACTCCGGACTGCAACAAAAACGTACTGTACTTATATACTATGTAATTCATAGCTTTTATATATATATATATATATATGAGCTCCGTAATCGGAGAACAGAAAACCGGGGGGACTACCATTTTTAAAATAAAAAACTAGGGGACTCCCACTATTAAATTACTCTATTTAGTGATGAGGTATATATTTTATTTTATATCCATTCTACGTTTTGATATTAGTTTTATTTTAAAAAAAAAATCTGAAACTATCACTCATCTATATCATAATCAAAGTTTCTTATTTAAAAAGTAAAGTTGATTTGAAATACGTGGCATATCCTTATTTATTATATAGAAATAAATATATTTACCTTTTATCTAAATTTCGTTATCAAATTTTATTTTATCATTATTTATGTTATATAGTATTTAAAAAGTTATTATATAAAATTATTGAGACTTAAGAAATTAATTAAACATACAATGTATACATTTAAGTTTTTTATAAGTAATTTCAAATAAAAGCAAATTATATCTACTTGCTTCATTTCCTCTATTTAGATATGTTACATACAATCAAGGCATTCTTTCAAGATTATTACTTATCAATATGACATTGCTATATGTATATAGAATGTATTCATGCTGGGATCACATGTTACTCCTGCGAATATTAATGAACTGTACATACATACTGTCTCAGTTAGATAAAATATTAAAACGTTTTGAAAATAGAATCAAATAATCGTTTTTTATCTTTTTATTTAATAAAATAGTTTTTATAATAGAGATAAGCGATAAAAATAACATTTTTATACATAATTCACAGTTGATAATGATAGAAAAATTTTTCTATCTATTAAATATAATTGGGAATATTCATCACTGTTGGTTTATCGAGTTCCATCACATTTTTGAATGATTTCTGAAAGTAAGAAATATTACCATGAATATTTGAGTTTTTTCAGTGAGTTATACAATATTTAGTAATAAAACCATTTTGTTACTTTTTATTATAGTATTTAAAGCTGCCACTGTAGGAGAATCTGGCATTTCTATTAAGAAATTTTTCCCTTCATCACAGCATCTTGCTAATAATGGGTCCAATGGTAAAGACCCTAAAAGTTCAACATTCAGTTCATCTGACATTTTTTTAGCTCCTCCTGTTAATGCTGGGAATATCTCTGCAGAATTCTATAAAAAAAAAATTTTTAAATTATAAAGATGGAGAAGCTTATGTAACTTCAATTAATAAAATGTATTTGACTTCATGTACTACATACTTTACATTTTGGACACACAAATATACTCATATTTTCCAGTACACCAAGAATAGGAATGTGGACTTTTTTACAAAAATCTATTTCTTTTCGAACATCCAAAAGAGCAACTTCTTGTGGAGTTGTAACAATTATTGCTCCAGTTATTCCTGCCTCTTTTAAATATGATGCTGCTGATAAATGTTCATCAGATGTTCCTGGTGGAGTATCTAGTATCAAATAATCCAGATTGCCCCAATCAACTTCTGATAAAAATTGTTTTATCATACCTATAAACAATATTTTTTTTCAAATTGTTACAGATAATTGTAAAAAAAATTACCATTTACAAATACAACATGCATAACTAACTATTATTTTAAACAAACAAGGTTGTATGTTATTTTTAAAATAAAGTTCTTATTTATTATATTTATAAAAGTACAAAATGTCTATGTGATATTTATGAATAAACAAATGTCATTTAATTTAAAACATATAATTTTAAAATAAATTTTATCTTTAATATTTTTAAATTATTGTAATTATAGTATACCATTCTTTTTAGGCCCTCTCCAAATAACAGCATCAGAAGCACTATTTAAAAGAAATCCAATAGACATCAATGATAAGTTGTCTTCTATGTACTAAAAATCAAATATTGTTTCTTAGTTTCCCATTTCTAAAAGTAAAAAAAAAAATATATCTTTTACAATATCATGCCTACCACTGGAGACCATCCTGATGCACTTTGATGTACCTGTTCTCCAAGAGCTCCAAGAACCCTGGGTTGTGAAGGGCCACAAATATCAATATCTAAAACAGCAACCTAGCAAAAAATCAGTCAATACAATATGTAGCCTTGTAACTTATGAGCCCTAGATATGATTTTATATTTAGTTTCATGAGAATGTATTTTGTACATGAAATGTAAGTAGTTTGGTTGCAGAGAACAAGTAATCAATAGAAGACTGGTACAAGCTGACTCGACCTATATAGGTACACTGATGCAACTGTATCTTCACTGCAAGAGTTTATTTCCCCACCTGCAACCAGACTGACTCATTCCACTTTCTGCCATGTACATTGAAAACCACCTGGATGTTCTCGGATTGGGAAAAAGGGTAAAGTAAAATTAAAAACCACTTAATATTTATGTTTGTTAACGAAAATAATTTTGTAAAATATAAGTGTTGTTACTTTATCATATGTAATGTTTATATTAAATATATTTATGAATAGAATAATATTAATTTATTTTAATTAATTCAAATTAAATATTTTAAAAAAGAAATCTAACACTGTATAAAGTAATATTAATTATATTCAAATACAAAAATTACTTTGAAATTTTTCTTTTATCTACAAATAATATATTTATGAAATTTCTAAAATTGAATGTATAAAACTTTATTAAAAATGTATATTGAACTGTAATAAAAATTAAGTAATTCAGTTTTGTAAGTTAAAAAATTTAGTTACGTAAAAATACGAACAATAATTAAGTATGCTGTTGAATCATGAATAATTAAAATTAAATTTTGATATTAAGTTTTTTTTCAAAGACATAATAAACTTACGTTTCTATCAGGATCTTCAGCTGCAAGTGCTCTAGCTACAAGAGATGTAACTGTACTTTTTCCAACACCACCTTTGCCAGATAATATTAAAATTTTATATTTCACTGATGACAATCTTTCTTTTACTAATGCAATACCAGGGTCTGGTAATTTGGTATCACCAGATTGACAAATGTTTTGATTTGGGCATCCGGCACAAGCTGATGCTTTACCAGCATTATCACTTTGTGTTCCAGGACAGTCTGTTTATTAAAAAAAAAATTAAAATTAAATTGAGAGATTTAAGTCACTTGAAATTTAATCTAGGGATGCTTATATTTTTTACTGAAATATATTTCTAACGATTTAATAACATATTGATGAAAAAAATTGCGTGATTACATTTATTATTAAAAAATGACAAGAAGTATTTGTTAATTATAGCGCTAATCAAAATAGAATTAAGTTGTTTTTAAATCTTATTCTAACCTATAAATATATTGTAATATTAATCGCAATAAGTTATGAAAAATTAATTGTCAACGCACACGCTCAGTCCACACTTGAATTTTTTGTTATTATGATTTAATATGATAAATATATCAATTATTCATGAATATTTGTAAAAATTGATGTTTATAAATACTCACGTTCAGGAGCCTCTTGCGGAACATCGGCCATATTGAAAATATACTGCGGCAATTTTATATTTTTATTGGCAAAATATTTAAAATAAATAGAAAACTTTACATAATCTAAATTATTATTTTTTTTTATTTCATGGATAATTAGTTAATTATTTGAATTACATATTAAGTCGCACCATTGATCAAATTTATAAATTTGATGGAATTTTTCATTTATATTTACCAAATTTCTTTCCAATAATAATAATAATTTTTTAATAATTATAATAATAATATTATAATATTAATTGTTGTTTAAAACTCTTTATTTGTTAATTAGCATCTTCAATCATGGAATGCTCTAGGCTCATCATCAGTACCCTGCTTTAAAACTTTAATGTCATCATCAAAATTAAACGATTATTCTAAAACACAATCATTGGCTTGGCGTCCAAATATGGGAGTTGAAAATGTCGAATTAGTGCCCCTGTAAGTTAAATTTTTAATTTTTAAAATATAATATAATATACTATATATAGCATTAAATTTGTCTGTAATCAATAATATCTTGAAAAATTTTAATCTATTTTTATTATTATTTGGTAATTTAAGGAACTGTGTATTCAATTCATGTAATGTATGTCATTGTTAGGGAAAGATTGATTTGTTTGGTACTGCATGGGAATGTGGTTATTGATCTAACAAAGTTCATCTGCCTACCTACTAAAATGCAGTTCTGAGATTCTTTCACTCATACTACATTACTGTACCTACTGCTCTTGGCAACCTCAAACATTCCAATACTTTAAATTTTTTTTAAGAAGGGTTTGAAACATATTAAAATACTTTTTAAGTAATTTTAAACATTTCAAAATAAATTAAAACAGGTTTATAAAATTTAATTTTTTTTAAATATATTTAATCAAGCAATAATTATGATAGAATTTTTTAAAACACTACTATAATTTATTAATTAAAATAAATTTTAGTACAACAAAACATTATATTTAACAATAAATATAATTATTCACACAGGTCCTCAAAAGCTATATCCAGTTATACAGTTGATCCACTTGCCAGTATGACTACACAGCCAATAAGATTTCCAAACCTGGTAACAGGTCTTCCTAAGAATCCTCCATACTCTTCTCAAACAGCTCTTTGTACAAGATTTACACCCAATGAGTGGTTCCAGAAGCAAGTCAAATTCTATAACGAAGCTGACTCCAATCGTTATTACTCTGAAAGAATGAGGAGTGATGCTGTAAAAGTAATGAGGTAAGTACTCACTATTAAAATTTTATTCAATTTAAGAATTAAGTATTTACAAAAAATAAATTTTGTACAAAAAATATGAAATGTATCAAAATGAGTAAGTTATAAAATTTACTTTATTTAATTTTAATAGAGAAGCAGAACAAAAAATTCAACATAATCAATATGATACAGGCAGAAGAATAGGTGAAAGGATAAGTGATGTTACTTTTTGGCGTAATGAAATTGCTTCTGAATTAGAGAAACAAGTTCAAGAAATTGAAAGACTTCAAGATTGTCGAACTACTTTAGAAAAAGCAATTCAAGATATTGAAAATCCGTTACATGTTGCTGAAGAATGTTTATATCATAGAGAAGCAAGAAAAGGTTATCAATTTAATATTGTTTCATTTTCATTTTACATTTAAAGTTGACTATGTATTAATAAACTTTAGGAACGGAACTTGTGCATGATGAGCCTGAAAAGTCTCTGCTGAAAGAAGTAGAAAATTTACGAAGCGGTCAAAAAAAATTAGAAATTTGTCTTGATAAAGTTAAAGATCAGGTAAACATAGTTATCAATAAAAACATAGAGTAGTAGTTACATTCTCAATATTTTACAGCTCCGAAATTGTAGAATTTCGCAGAATCAATTAGAGCTTGATCTAAAGAATAAAGAAAATGCTCTTGGCATTGATGTATTTTGTCATCAAGTAAATAATACAAGCAGAGGACTGCAGTATTATTCTGGAATTGAAAAATATGATCCTTGGTAAAATATGTATCATTTTCATAATGCTATATCTTCTATTTATTAATTAACTTTAACTAATATGTAAACAAATTGTAGTGTTTCGAAGCCTGAATCTTGGGCCGAAACAGCAAATCGGATCATTCAAAAGTCACAAGCAGAAAGAACAAAATCATGCCAACTAAGAGCTGATGCAGAGGCTTTAATCAATCGAGTAGCTCAAGAAATGTGGGATGCATGGAACCATAGTAATAATGCTCTTTCAAGAAGGTGCTCAGATCTATTAGAAGCAAAGAGTAAACTTCAACAACACTTACATAAAGTAACTACTATCAAATTTAAAATAAGAACAATTTTTATAAATTTTTTTAACTTTGTAAAAATAATACTTATATGATTATAGGTTCAACAAGAAATATTTGACACTGAAAAGAATATGGAATTATTGCGCAAAGCTATTGCTGATAAAAGTTATGCATTAAAAGTGGCACATACTAGATTAGAAGCTAGGACACATCGACCAGAGATAGAATTATGCAGAGATAATGCATATATTAGTCTTCAGAGAGAAATTGAAGACATATATAACCAAGTTGAAAGAATGCATAAATCATTGAAAGATATGGAATGTCAACATCAAAGATTACTCAGAACTAGAAATGGTCTTGAGCATGATTTAGCTTTAAAGATTGATACTATATACATTGATAAAGATAAAGTTTGTGGTTTAAGACGTGCATATCCTGTGAACGCCATGTTTAGATTCTAGATGAATATAAAATATTTAATTCCTATCATTTTTGCTACTTTTTTATTGTTGCAAAAGAAAGTTTTTACAATATAACTTCTATTACAATGTCAACTTATAAATTGTAATTTTATTAATCATAATAATTGATTAATAATATGGTTTATAATTCAGGATAATACTTAAATGAATATTTTCTCTCATTATAGACAATCAACTAATTTTAAATTATTTAACAAAAGAAATATTTATTAATATGCAGAAATATTCAAAGTATTAATTCAAATTAAATTAATAATGAAATTAAATTGAAATCATCATGAGATTGCTAAATTATAAATTATTAAGCAAAATAATTAATTATTTTTACCTTTTCGTTAGTGAAGTTTCTTAATGTAGCTTGGTATAGGTAATTTTGTTCCTTCTTTGGCTTCAAAGAATGTATATGACAGGACTAGTTCATTTATTCCTTCCATCTTCGGATCTTCATTGAACTCTGGATCAATAAAGAAAAATACTGGCATGTCAACCTTTGTAGAAAGTAATAAATAAAGTATTGTTGATCAGTATGCTTTATTTTCTTTTAAAATTATTTTTACATCTATTATCTAATTAAAAAAATACCTGTTCATGAGGAGCAAGCATTTGTTCTTCAAAGCAGAAGCACTGAATTTTATTAAAATATTGGCCTGCCTCAAACGGGACAATATTATATGTGGAGACACCACATATTGGAACATCGGTTGGATTAGTAGCAGTGTAAAATGCTAAAGCAGTTTCACCTGGTACAAGTCTTACTTCTTTTTGTTGTGGTTGGAAGTTCCATGCCATTTGTGCTGCAGTATCAGCCATGAATTTGACTTTCAAAATTCTATGTTTTACAGGTTTCATATCTGGTACTTTAGAAGCATCATGACCTGTTGTACCTCCATAACTAAAAGCCTACACAAAATAGTAATGTTATTTTATTATAAAGTTTTATGTAACTTTAAAGCTTTAAGTTATATAAAATATTAAGATTGATTACATTTTTATTTTGTATTATTTTATACCCATTGTCACAGTAAATTTATTTTGATATTAATTTTACACATAAGTACTATTTAAGACTTACTATTAGGATAGAATTTTTAAATACCTGACAAAACATTCTATATAAAGGTACAGCAGCATAAGTCAAGCCAACAGTTAAAACTCCTGCTGCAGTAACATAGTTTAATGTTGTTTTGATCTTTCTTTTCAAGGATGGATCTTGATTTGGGATTTGATTAAATAGTTTTCTATTAACATTTGTGCTTATATGCCTAGCATAGCTACTTGTCAACCACCCACAAGTTTTAAATAACATTTTTGTTGTGTTAAAGAATGCAATCTTTATAACCTGTCTTCTGCTTCAGTTCAATTCCTGTGGCGTATAAGTTTGCTTATTGCACTGCATTGGTTTGTATCATAAAATATAAATATATAAATTATTTAATACTTAGAAAATATAAATTTATGTCTGCGTTACATTCTTCATTTAGGTTTAATTAATCTTTGCACCCGGCTGTAAAATAGAGTTGAAAAGGTGCATTGTTTCATAATATGATAACTAACCTTATTTTGCATATAATGACTTATTACTAGGTTGGCAATTTGGATAGGAGAGAATTTGTGACATTGGCGACACTGATGTTAATTTTCAAATATTTTACCCTGGCAGAAAAAACTACGAAAAACTATGAAAAACCAAGAAAAGTCATGAAACAGTATGAAAAAAATTCAAAATCGGGACATGTTCATAGACCCTCATAATATATATTTTCAGAGTTTTTCATATAAATTTTTATAGATTTTCATAATATTTCTAGTTTCTTTAGTTTCTTATTATTCCTTATGAAAAATTTAATTTGTCACAGAGATTTCGATGATATAAGTATAGGATTGAACACTCGTTACTCATTATACTTATTAAATAATTCAGAGAAAAATATCCTGAAAACAAACTGCAATCTCTGCAAAATTATACAGTCTCATTAATATAATTAAGTCGTCTGCGCCAGAATGCCGATGGTTCCCGTGGTCGCTGCGGATGTCCACCATCCACGTCTTCACCAAAGCTTTTCTTACGTATTTTTGTCGGCTGATTCCAAATTTCGAAGATGGACAGTCGCCAGACTGTTAGTTTTTTTGTCATTAACAATTTAATTGTTTAAATTGCTGCTTAAAATCGATATGATCAATTATACTTAATTGAATCCTAACTATATAAAACTGCAGTAAATTGATCTATAATTATATGCTACTCTTTTCAGAATTGAAAAATGTTGATTAGAATCCGAATTATTGCAAATTTAGTGCAATTAACCCATTTCTTCCCAAT
>JAPYZP010001782.1:0-37851 GCA_030522985.1 Torymus sinensis | reverse complement strand
TTAGCAAATTATTAATTATTAATTATTTTTAATTATTTAGCAAATTTAAAATTTAAAATTAGAAATATGTATAGCAAATAAAAATGATGCGCGTGTGATGTTGCTAGTAGTTTTAAATAACGATAGGTTAGTAAATGTAACAATATGAAAATGATCGGTAGATCTACTACTTGTTTGTTAAACTAACGATTCGTTTTTATTCTGCCCGTTTCTACCTACCGGTTGGTACCATTCCCCAAATCATTTTTCCGGAAAATAATTTTTGCCTTAGAAAGTAACATGCAATTTTTGTGAAATAGTCATAATAATTACTATTTTCAACACTAATGTACATCACGCAACATCTCATTTCCTCGAAGTGGGATCCCCGCATTGCTACACGCTAGTATTGACAATTTTTTCATTTTCCTATATACAGCGAGCCGCACCAGCGTTCTCGACTTTTCGCGGCAACCCTTTTGTCCCTATTGTTCATTTGTACGATTCTGGCGCGACTTTTTGTACGTCCCTATTTACAGGGATTTGGCTTCTATGCTGTTTCGCCAAAATTTTACAATCTACCATAGAACATGCATCTCCAAATTTTTTAGACGTAAAAATAAAACGACGTTATTTAATAATATTGAGGACGATGCGTCCCTGCTCTCATAGGTCAGGCTAGAATGTTTTTTATGGAGTCTGGCGAGTATTAATAGAAAAACAGGATTTCGGATATGGCGCAGACTAATAACACTACGACAAAATCGCCAGTTTCAGAGTTATATTCTCCTCACGTGTATTTTTCTCGATATTTGCCCGATAAATACAATTGATATCAGCATCAAAATATTGTTTGTTAAAAACGAAGTGTCTGGAGGCTATAGAATTTTTTCAGCTGAAACAAAAGCAAGCAACAACGATCTGTTTCAAGGCCCGAACGTGAAACAATCGCAAAGGTTTACGAGTAAAATCTCTTCGATAACAAGCGGAAAAACCAAATAGCAAACCTCAACAACATACATCATTCATAACCTTCCACTTGCACTATAGAAAAAGAAAAATGAAGAATAAAGCACCGCGTGACCATACATGACACCTTTCGCAGCCTATATACTACCGGTTCGGTCGATAAGCGTCCCGCCGTCGAGCTACAACGCGGCGGGATGCTAAACGCCGGCCATGAAAACTGCTCGCTGCGTAGTTTGTTCGTTAAAAAAAAAAGAAGAAGAAAAAATGCGCGCGCGCTATGTAAGTACGTAACCGACTCAACACTCTCGGCAATTGCGTCTCGCGGGAAAAAAGCGCGTCTCGCGCTGATGCGCGATGCACACAATCCGTCACGTTCTGCGCACGTTGCAAAGATAATTGAGAAAGGAAGTTTAAGAAGCGAACGAGTGTCGTAGGTCATCGTATTTTTTTTCGTGTAGGTATATATATATTACACGCTTTTTTTTACACCCGGTCCAGAGCACATACACCGTTATTTACGACGATGCGTAGCTTCGCGATCGCGCGCCATCTGCGAATAGCGTGCGGTCGGCCCATAAGAACTATTTCCTCTCCCAAAGTTCTTATAGCGGCCGCACGGAATTTTACAGATGGCCGGCTAAAATGTACGATCGCGAATAATGTCTATCTCTGGATGTGTGGAAAGAGAGAGGGAGAGCGCGTGTTTTGAAATTCCAAAACCGTGCTGTCTGGCTACCCGCGCGCATATGTGAATCAGCGGCAAGTGATTCGCCGCTGGGAATTCGCGAACAGGAATTGTCACACGGAGAAACATTGTCTAGTTAATTTTACAAGGTGCTATAATAATTCTCTCACAGACTGCCGATATTGGCATTTTTACAAGAATTATTTAGAAAAATTCGTACGTTCCCTACAAAAAATTCATATGTTCCTTAGAAAAATTCGTAGGTTCCCTACAAAAAATTACTATAGTACATAGTAAAATTTGTGACACAAGCAGTCTGTGAGAGAAATACTATAGTACCTAGTAAAATTTGTGACACAATCAAAATATACTACCTAGTAAAATTTACTGGAGAATTTATCTCTGTGCATATATATGTATTGCTCTGTGTAGACTATTACGCCAATTAACGTGTTTATGCTATAACACGTACAGCACGCGATTCTAGCGTCCTTATCGGCCGGCTGTTCGCATTTAAAGTCCAAATTGTCGCGCGCTCGCCCAGTCTTATTACTGCGCCGACGGACGATAGCCAGGTTAAAAATAAAAATTCCCTCGTTAAAATACATCGTGCCGATCCGCTGCTTATCGGGAAAACTAGTATATGCAGTACTATAATTGGAGACTGACGCTACGGCGCGAGCGGAGAGGAGATCGAGATTCGATCATCTAGGTGGGGGGGATATATTTATGCGCGCTCGCACGGCATTCTAAATTTTATTTTTAACGTTCGCACAGGAGAGCGAGATTTAATTGGTATACACTCATTTTCCGCGCCAATTGCAAGGCAAACATACAATTTTAATTATAAGGCTTGCAAAGTATAAAAAAAAAAAACAAAAGTGTATATACACACACAGGCCCGCGTAATTAATTTTGCCGACCCCGATAAAGTCCTCCGCGAAAATCCCACGCTCGCTTCTCGGCTCATCTCCACTTTTCGCTTTTTTTTCCGCTCGCGCGGCGCTTGATAAGACACATGTAAACAATAATTTTTGCCCAAGGCCACTCGTATTATATATATATGCGTCATGTCGGCAGTTGGCAACGACGACGCACCACGTCGAAATATATACGCGCCGCGTATACACGCACGCTAATTGAGTCGTGCTCGCGAGAGACGCGCTCGCGTATTATAATGAGATAAGCTTGAATTCGTCGGCGTATCGTAGATTTTTCGCCCTAATGATCCCCCCCACAACCATTACGTATGCGGAGTGTACGTCGAGTTACATACAGTGATAATGTTGCGGAGCGGTAGTTGTCGCTGTCGTCGTTTCGCTCTCAAGGTCTCCAATGAATTTCTCGACGATTCTCGGGTAAAGGAATAGCCGAGCTACATTGTGTGCGCGCGCGCTTCTTCGCGGAGAAGAAGAAGACAATGTAGCTACTTCTGCCGATAAAATCGTGCTGGCGCCGATCAACCTGTCATATGATCGCACATAAATCAATCTCCCTCTTACGCTCGCTTCAATATACTGAAGCGTCGATTCTCGTGTACGTATACGAGTATGTAATCTGCGTAGACTCACACACACACACACATTCTTGCGACGCGCATCAAGGCCACCGCGGAGAGAATATAAGCGCGTCTCTTTTTCCTCTCTCGCTCTCTCACTTTTTTTGTGTGACGAATAAAATATGCTTGTTTGTTGTGCACACCTCGCCGCTCCCGCAGCGCGCGGGCCCCGTTATTAAATTACTGTATATTTATTCATGCTCGAAGCCACACGGATTCTTTATCTACCCAACGAATAATGCGGAAAATGTAGCGATATAAGCCGAAATAGAAAAGTAAATAATTCTCGCGCTGAAGTTGCTGTTGGAGAAGTTTAGTAGTTATTAAGCCTCTACTCTTCATGTTTTTAAAACCGCATTTTTTATCCTCATTTTTTTTTCCCCACGTGAACTTAAGTATGCGAAAACAATATTATAAATAGATATATATATATACGAATTTCTCGGCTCGCCTAAATATTCGAGTAATTTATTTGTTTACCACATTATTAACAGAGCAGTCGAATTATAATCTTACCTCATCGGCGACCAAGAGCGATTGAAAAAACTTCACATATGGACCAAAAAAGCGCGCGCGCGGAAATAAACCGAATAGCTATAAACAAAGTGCGAAGACGCTACAAAGTTATTTCGTTGCAAGAGAGTTCGCGTCGTGAAAGAGAGAGGAGAGTTATAAATGCAAGGGAAAATATCGTCTCTGCCAAACGCTTTCGAGTGTCCCGCACCGAAAGCCAGCGCGCGGAAGAGAGAGAGCGAGAGCGTCGATCGAACGCCGATATATAGCTGTTATGTAAAAAAAAAAAAAAGTCTCTTTACAAGTATTTTCATTATCTCTTGACCTTATTTTATACACATCGCGCGCAGCGGAGTGTATTGTCCAGCGAACGAGGCTCTCATTTATTCAATCTCTCTTATTATCTGCTCTTTTAAAGGCAGTAAGTATATGTTGCGACAGCTGCACATAGAGGAGAATTTCTATTTCCATCGATACACTGTAACTCTCTGTGTTAATCCCGACGCGCGCACAAGTGTCGCGACTGCCAAGCTGTAGCGGACCGGCCGGCCGGCCGGCGCATCGCAAGCGCATCACCAAACAAATTTAGACCCTATATAATAAAAGCAGCCGCCAACTACGCAAGTGCGTAGTTGTAACTTTGACATGCCGATGAAAATGCAATGTACGATCGTTTTGCAAGAATCGGCAATAACGCATGATCAATCGCAAAGAGATATCTGTGACATTGAGAAGTGAAAAGAAGAACAAAAATTGAGCGAATATATATTACATTCTTTCAATTCGTATTTTTTTTCAGGTTACGATGAAGACATCAATCTTTGTATACACATGATTTGAGCACGCGTAATTTTCATGTATATCATTTCATACAAACGAATTCTAAGCGTGACAAATAATACGACTATAATTTGACCCATAGAAAGTAAATCATTAGAATCAGCAGCAGAAAATGATATTATGTATAGCCACAAAAGATAGATGACTTTCTTCTACAAATGACACACAGGATATACCGCCATTAACTATAAGCCCACCCCCGAAACGAAAAGATTGCACTGACTCTGAAACAAGGCATAATCCTACATAAATAACCAACTACCTATATTTATTAATTGTCCATTAAATCCTCCCTCTCCTTATAATTGTCGAGCTACCCTTCACTTTCGACCTTACCTCAACTTTTTCTTCTCTCCGCCCCCCCCCCCCCCAAAAAACCGGAAAAAAAACAACCCCCCCCCCCCCCCCCCCCCCCCCCCCCCCCCCGGCGCGGTCGATGGGAAAAAAATCCTCTAAATTTCAAGGACCCTATAGGCATGGCACGGGAGAGAGAAAGAGAGAGACTTCTCGCTCGCGCCACCCCTCATGGTGTTTCCCCTCCTCCGTCGGCTGCGCCCTCTCTCCGTCAAGGTCTCGCGCGCGGGTGGGCGGTTTCGATCCTCGCTCGCTCTCTCTCCCCCTGTGCGAGCAGGCAGCCAGCAACAGCGAGGCGGCCGATATGACTTGACGCTAACGTATATATAAGGTACACCAAAAATACGAGACCTGCCTGAGTGCCTATATATGTACGTCTGCATGTGTGCGCATGTGCGTGCGCGTCGGGCTTATAGACACTTTAACTACTATTTTTTGGCTTTCTCAAAGAGAAAGCTTTGTAACGCTGAAATTTTTCGACTCTCTGATTTCAATGATTTTCGATATTTCCGAGGTCCCTGTGTCGAAATATGCGTTTTTTAGAAAATATCTGTATGTGTGTGTGTGTGTTTGGGGCCTATACATAGACTTTAACTACTATTTCGTATTTTCGTCGTGATTTGAACCTCGGCCTTGTGTCGGTGTGTGTGTAATAACAAGTCTGTCCTTTCGTTCGGCGCGCGCCTCCTCCCCCTGCGATTGGGTTTCGTATAGTGAAGTGTACAGGTGTAGGAGGTATACACGCAGTAAATTATTTTGCGCTTTATTTTGGCGATAGGAGGTGGAAGAGTGGATGTTCCGATTGTTACTAATTGGCAGTGCCTCCGCGGGGTAGAAATGTTTTTTGCCCCGAATGTAGGTCAGTGTACGTGTGTACGTACCGCTTTTATTATTAATTAAAAACTTTGATCGTCTTTCGCCATGCGACTAACACTATTTATTTTTAATAGGACACACGTGCATGCCGATGTGACGCGCTTTTTTATTTTTTTTGTGCTCGACTCTCGATGATACACATACGCACACGCGTACATTTTGCTTTTCCTATAGTTTCCCGCGAAATTGACCAATTAACGCGGTTTAGCGAAAAATCTCAAGGTTTCAGTGAAATTAGTACCGCCGGACAAAGGTAAGTATCGCGCGCTCGCTCTCAACAGGAAGTAAAAGTTAGAAGTGAACCAAGGATAGCGCTCGCACTAATCTCTGGGGGCAAAAAACAAGTTTACCGTTATGTTACACACGTACAAATAGCATTACTATCGTTCTTTTATTATCCCTTGCATAGACGTCTAGGCTAGCTCCCTGTTGAATCTCGAAAGCAAAATTATACGTATATAGAGGAGCCCCGCTATCTAGCTGCATTCTCTTCCGAATTGAAACCGGGCCCAACTTTTAGGAGAGTGCCTCCAGAATTCATACAACCTGCTAGAAAATCGGATGTGGGTGCGGGATCGTTTTTCTCTGGAACTCTCTCTCCCATCTCTAACGCTACCTTCTATTTTTTTCTAGCTTCCGTTGGGCGGTGCACCAGTACCTTTTCGATCTGGGTCCCTAGCACCCTTTCTATACTGAATGGGTGGTGCTGTGACCTAGCGTGGACCAGTTATCTTTCAATTATTTCAACAGTACCCTGGTAGAAGGTAAACCAACTTTGTTGGTGAGCATGTTAATCAAATGGAGGCATTTCTACTTAAGATTAACATTGAAATTTAAATAAAACTATATTTTAAAGCATCTACATCTACAATATAATATTTTCATATCTATAAATAGTTATTCTTCGTCGACAATAGCAACATAATCATGACGTGACGTTTTTAATTTAAAAATTGGCAAACGGTTCGCCAACCGTCGGTTGTAGCATTTCTACTAGGGTAATAAGACCTTATGTTCATTGTTCATTAGCTTTTAATCACCTTAAGACTTGGCTGCTAGGCCCAAGCCTGTAATAATCATTTGCAGCTGCACAGTATTAAAAAAAAATAATAAATAAAAATAAATAATTAAAAATTGTATCTATATACTCTTACTGCAATAGTAAGACTAAGTGACTAAAATACAATGTGTCTACTGCAATTTAATGTAATCTACTGCGTCCGATTTACTGGGTAATAGTAAGTTTTTGTAACGATTGTGACAAACCTTTAACAAAAATCTTTGTTTTGTGTTCTCTGATCTTATAATACTATACATATTTTAAGTAGTGTATTATGTGACTTGGTTACTATATCAATTTCGTTTGTTTTGAAACCTAGTTTACAATGGTGCCGTGGAGGCGAATAAAAGGTTATCAATCTATCTATCTATCTATTTCCGCGAATTTTCGGCGAAAACACGCACAACTGGGGGTCGCCGCTGAAAGGGATAAGGTAGCTTCGAGAGATAAAGAGAAAAGCTGCGCAATTGAATCATAATTTAATACATTAAGGGGCGAAAATAACAAGTTGAGCGTTTCTCGGCGCGGTGTTCGCTATTTTTAAGCGCGCGAACGCGTCTCTCATGTATTAAGGTGGTTCTATGAAAATGTCATTTACTGCGAACATTTACAAAAAAAAAAAATCTCTTAGAAATTTTAAACAATTGTTTGGTATTTTTTTGAATACAGGTTGACACACTCATTTTTGACAAAATGCATACTTTTACACGTAAATTATAGTATAGAACCATGTGCTTTGAGTAGAAACTTCCAAAAATTGATACTGAAGTAGATTGCGGAGGAAGTTTAGTAAAGAGATGATTAAAGTTTACGCTTTAAGCTTTGTACGGATATCATAAAAATGTATGGAGCCACAGTAATTTTTGAAATAATCAATTAATAATATGAAATTCCATGTGAAAGTACTAAGATAGGTTAGGTTAACGTGATAGTACGTCAATATACGTTATATTTTCCGTTTTGAACACGGAAAGAATTTTTTGTGTGTAAAATTAAATTATTTTTTATGCCATACACTAATTATCTTACACTGTTGAAACTGAATTTTATGAATATTAATAGCACAAGCCTAATCAGACAATTTTAGATACTCAATTAACTTGAGAGTCCTCATAGAACCACCTAAAATGTGATTTTTCGCCGCAATAATATAGTGCGCACGCTCACGAGAACATGAACATAAGGGTATCGCGTGGGTGGCTTTTTATTTGTTTACCTGCTTCTTGTGCCCTCTCACTACCTCCGGTACTTATATACACAGACACATACGCAAAGAATCGACCTCTCTGAACAATGTCAAGCCTTTCGCTGTGGAGATTATAAAGCCTCGATATATAAAGCGAAAGAGCGCTAATTATTTTTCCCCCTGTGCGCGATGCATGCACCTCTCGGCTCGGTGATGTTTTCAACGGTGGGAGCGTATGTGCGCAATCCGTGTAGAGAGGGAGAGAAAGCTTGCTCAGGGGGAAGGAGTGAGAGATCGATAGAGATGCAGATAACGCGGCCTGATATCCCAGGACGCGAGCTTTCAAGAGAGAGCGCATCCTCTCTGCCTCTCGGTATATAGTATGCACATTATCGTGTATATATTATACACGTGCTGCGACTCGTGATGTACTGATACATCCGTAGGAAATAAATTGGATCGAATGGCTTTGCACATTTATCCATATACATATAAGTAAGCCGCGCTCTTGGCGCGCGACGCTAATATTCCTGTGATGTGCATATCGATTTTCTGTAATACCCGCAATGGATATATCGCACACCATTTTGGTGTGTGTAGAAAATGTATTTTGAGTTGTATCACTCGAAGCGCATGTAAACGCTAGCACGCATGTTATTCATTCATTGATGGAAATATAGGAGGAAAAAATTCCTATTTATCTTGAAATTTCGGAATATTGAAAAAAACCGGGCAAAAATATGTTTCTATGTATTTTTCCTACGTACAACATGGTAATTTTTATGTGAATGTATCAATTTTTCTTGTAATTATTTTTCTCTTGTACCATTTTTTTTGTAATTTCGCAATATTGAAAAAAAAACCAGACAAACAATCGTGTTTCTATGTATTCTTCCTACGTAACATGGTAATTTTTATGCGGATGAATCAATATTTTCAGTTTGTCATGGAAAATGAAAATTTTTTCGCGCTATTTTTCAATCACTCTTCATTTCGCGCGCATGTGCAAATGCGAATTTATTTTGAAGAGATAAGTAAGTTTTACTAAACCTCTTTACCTCTAAAGCGCTCGCGATGCATTTATGGGGAAACCAAAAATAACAGCTGCTGCGGGGTTCAAGCGTTTTTTATTAAAATAATATATGCATCTATAACTCAAGTAAAATGTTCTTTAAGTATTCAAATTTCAATATCTATTGAGAAAATTCTAAATTAACGATCAAATTTTTTATCAAACAAAAAATATATTATAAATAATCGTTGTAAATATGCTTCTGCGCATGCGCACTGAGAGCGGACAGACACGAGCGTCGTCAATTTAGCAAAATTTTCACTTATTTATGAAATACTTTTTTGCTTAAACATTCAAAAGTTATTAAGCATAAATTAATGTAGAATACATTAAATAATTTGGCAACAAAAAAATAGCGGCCTTCCGGGCCCCTCGACTTGATACGGCACCAACCGCTTGAGCCTCCTTAAGCGCAGTAAACATCGCCAGTGAAGTTAATGCGCATATGAATTTATAAATTAAACAAAACAACAGACTGATAAGGGGAATTCGGAAAACACTGGAAAACTGACAAACATCATCGAAAACATTGGCTGGGATATCTGCAAAGTATTGCGAATAGGGAGAGGGAGAAGCGGCCAAATCCCCGGCAAAGTCTATAAAAGGACTTTAAATTCTTTAAATAATAGAGATATGCTACGTTTCTTTGAAAATGACTCTAAAGTAAAATTTTAAACAAAGTACATCAATATATACTTTGACATCAGCTTTGTGTTATTTTATACATTTACTAAAACATCCATAAAGAGCTGAAAGCTCGAAAAAGCTTTCTCTAACGATACAAAATTGAATTCCAATTACACTAAAAAGAACTTATTTCCATCATCTGCAAAACAAAAACAAAAAAAGCCTCTGCAATATTATACTTCTCTTCGAAATCACAGACCTACCCTAAGCCCGTGAAAGGTCGAGAGAAGAGAACCACCGGTGTGTTTGGGCACCGCTGGCCGCGCCCTGTGGCCCGCCGTTCGGCTCTCTCCCTCCCTTTCCCGCACCCTTTTGCAGCCGCTGTGCGCGCCCGCCCTCCAACTACCCTTTCGATATATACACGCTTTTTCGTCCTGTCTCTCTCGGCTACGCGTGGGCACGCTATTGAAAAATTGAATTGTATGGCCACCGCGTACATGTGTACCGTCCAATTATTCGACTTTTTTTCTCGTGGGCGATGTATATGACGCGCGCGCGGATTTTTGAATGAATAGGTGTATCTATGTTGTTTGTTCCAATGTATATACACGGGTATATGTGTAGTTTTCGGCAGTGACACTTGCTTTTGGCCGCGATGTCAAACAACAGATTAGATCGACGCTAAGCTACTAGCGCCGATGATGAGTCACTTGTGCCAATAATAGTGAGATAATTTGCGGGAGCCTCGGCGGGCCCGATATCATCCGGAGAAACCTTGAGGAGTTTAGTATATTTATTACTATGGCGAGTTCAGGAGCGCTCATCCTTTGCCGATTCATTATTATACCTATACAATTAATATTGAAATATTATGATTTTAAAATTCATTTTACTATTTAAGATCCGCAAATTTATCCAATTTATTTTAGTTTATTCCTACGATACAAAAATTTTGGAGGTTAGAAATTTCACTGTAATCAGAATAGTATTCATGGTCCTTCAATTTTAATACATAATTAAATTTGATGTCATTAATACTATTTCTGACATACTACAGTTTTATATGATATCGAACTTAGAGGTTATGTCTATGATAGATTTCAAGTAATTCATTTTTTAATCTTTTGAAATAACACATATGTGTGGGTGGGTGTGTGTGTGTGTATAAAAAGAGGTAAAGTACGACTGCAATAAAAAAAAATCATCCAAGATTATCACCATGACGCGGAGAATCAATTGGAACCGAATCAGCGCCGTTGAATATATATATTCCGACGAGTGTGATATCTGGTTTGCGCCGCGGGTTACGAGAGGGATCATTTCGAGAATTTCCATCTTCCCGTCGTTATGTATATCAAATATGATGTTATATTGTTGTTGCATATATACATTGAAACAAGTACTACGCCTCTGTACGTTAGCAGACACGCGCGTTTACGCATGTACTAGTGTGAGAAAGAGAGAGAAGAAAGTTTATATAGTTAGCGCGTTAGTTAGTAAACCTCCAGAGTGTGGTCATAGTACCGAGCAATAGAGACAAATAGTTTTTCATCGTTCTTATGTTAAATAAAGAATATAACAAACAATTTGAACAAAGTAACTTCTGTATAACATCTCCCCCTTACTGGTATAATATATAAAAGAAGTTATAGCAAGTAGTGATTATAGCAATTGAACAGTATTAACCGATATAAATGTCGCACTCACGAAAGTTATCCTCACAAGAGAGAGATACCGAATCTTAATCTGTCACACTCCTAGCTCGCGAAATTCTTTCTCCTATATACTGACGTTTAATCGCCTCTCTCTCTCTCTCTTTCTCTTTCGGCTTATACACACACTCTCTCGCCCGTATTACGAGAGAAGGTTCGTGCAACGAATCCATTATTGTCGTAGGTCAATAAAAGGGTCTCCCCTCTAACGCAGGTTCTTTCGTTCTCTCTCTCTCTCTCTCGTTCCCGCCTGCACTACGCGGTCCCCCAATATACAGACACGCAAGCGCGCGCTGCGCACCTATATTATATATATATATGTATATACACCCGTACAGAGGGCGAGGTCCGCGCCAGCGAAAATGGGGAGAACGAGAGAGAAGCGCCGGTGGAATGAGTGAGAGACAAGACGAGAGCTGAAGTGAACAGCGAAAAAGTCGGCCCGCCGCCGCCGCGTCGTCGTTTCGAGCCGCGGCGCGCGGACGGACGGATTGGAGAAAGAGTGCGCGCAGAGAGAGGGAGAGAGAGAGAGAGAGAGAGAGGGTAGACAGAAGGTGACCTTGACAGATATCGCCATCCTCCTCTCTCTCTCCCTCCGCCCGCCCCTCGCGCGCGTATATATCCCTCCCTCTCGCGCTCTTCTCGCTCCCCCTCACTTGCTGCCGCTGCTCCTGCTGTCTATATACTTCTATTCGTCGCTCCGCGCTTTTTTCGCGCTCGCTCACCACCACGCGTTCGTATAACACACACACACGCACACACATATAGATATATATTATATAGCGGGCGATATGACTCGCGCCCCTCTCTCTCTCTTTCCCCGGCGGACTTGTCATTTTAAACGGGACGTACGAATTTAGAAGTCGGCCCCATGTGCGCCGGTGTCGCGCGCCGCGCAGTCCGCGAATGAATTTTATACTCGTATTTTACAACTGTCACGGGCAAAATTGCAGAGAGGAAAACGTTAAATGATTAGCGATAATAGATGTCTGCGAAAAGTCATAACACGCGGGTATATAGCAGATAATACACTCTCGCGTACAGTAGTAAACTGTATCGGAGCTTATCAGAGGAGCTTTACATAACAAGTGCCTAGTTTTCACTTTTCTCGCTCGCGGGGCTGAGGCAGAAAAAAGAGCAGCGCGCTATTCGCAATCCTAAGTGCAAACACCGCAACGATAGCGCTCATCCTCCGTGTACAAAAGCGCAACAATGTATCCGTCTTATCGTACGTGGAGCGGCGATATATACCCAATCATTATCTCGCCGGGTGGATGTGTATATTATACATATATAGCAGGCGCTTTATCGCCGCTATTTTCATTCAAAAGTCCGGCAATTCGACGAGAGAAATTTGAATTCCCGCGTCTAATCGGTCATGCTGTAATGGCGCTGCTATCGGTCATGCTAATGACAGAATAAATAATATTTTCGGCCAGTCATTTTCGTTTCTATATATAGGTGTAGTACACACATGTGCACCGCGAGTGGCTGCATGTGCGTGTGCGATCGACTGTAAAATTTACGATAATACTTATGGATGTACACTCTTCAAGCCACGAGCAATAACGAATGCATATAAAGTAAGTAAGTACGCGTATAGGAAAAAAGGCCGACGAAAGTCGTAAAAGGCAGACATGCAGACAGACACTATCTGCGCCCGCTATACAGTTCGTCTGAAGGGCTAGAGAGAAATATGAATATACAGTTATAGTTCTCGGACGGGGGAAGATGAAGTTCCGCAGGAAATGCGCGCGGCGAAGTAAATGAAATTTCGGAGCTTTTCCGTCTTCCTACGAGGAGAGTGTGTGTAAGTACGCATATACTTATACGCAGCTCGAGAGACGCATAAAAGCAAATAGCCCGCGATGGAAAGTTTTCGGCGCCTATTAGCCTCCGCGCCAGCATCAACAGCAGACCGGCTAAGTGCTATTGAACCGTATCTCAAAAACAAACTCTAAAGTTACGTAATAATTCGGAAAGAGAGAAAGGGAGCTTTAGTGGCTGTATGAATTTCCGAACTTTCGCGCGGGGGGGAGCTTAGCCGGGAGACAACCAGCAGGCTGTATAGTATAGATAAACGCGAAATAGAATTGCATTCGTTCGTATTTGTTTTTTTTTATTTTTGTACAATAAAGCCGTATAACTGTATCTCGCTCGTGCAACTCTCTCTCTCGGCGAGTTATTTTCGGCAAAAAAATTTCCACTCGCGGGAGTGAGAGAGTTACAACGAGTGTGTGTTATAAACAAAAATATTGAATAATTCGCGACCCAGTGTGTGCGCGATATAAATATATATTGGCCGCGCTTGGTACAGTTGAATTAAATATTTTCGAGGTTATTTCTGGCAAAACTTCACCTTTCCCGCGCCCGTTATTATATCGACGTACGCAAGTATCTAAGTGTGCCCGTGCGTGTGCTTCTTTCTCTCTCCCCATCTCTTTATCGGACTAGACCAATTCGACCGCCCGCTTGGCGACGACCGGAGGAGGCGCGTTGGGGCGACTCTCCTTTTTTCGGAGGGGATTCGCTCTGCCTCTCACTCTCTCGCGTGCGGATGAAATTGCGTTATTTATCTGTCGCGGGCGTTCGCTGGTAACGCGTAATCAGTTCGTTTTCTTCCTCTTACTATCTTTTTACGTCCTCTCTCTCTTTCGTTCGCTCTTCCTTTTCTTAAAGTGCCCACGCGAACGAACGGTCGGGAGGGGGCGGCCGTAATAACGTATAAGTGGCCTATACACCTTTCGCCGGGGGTAATTCGTCTAGTTTGCCTGTTATTCTCGCGTGCATGCGCAATTTCCCGCCGCCCCCGTCGCGGGACGCGAGTAACGTCAGAGCGCGCACGTTCGTTCGTTTCGACGTTTTTTTGCTTGTTTACGCTCTCTTTTTTACGCTTTTTAGGTATATTTTTTCAACGTATTTTCATCTACGCTGTGCGCGCTCGTAGGAAGCGCAGATCGCTAGTTGGAAAGGTTATTTCTGCGTTCGTATCCTGGGAAAAAGACGAATCGATCTTCCGATATTTTTTATCGTCAACCTTTTTAAGCCCTTTCGAGTCCATACAAGAGCTGATTAAGGATTTTAATATAGAATATTCTTTCTTAATTCTTGACATTAGTTTTCAATACTGAAGATATTGGTTGTATCAAGCCCGATATTTGAATTTCTATAGCGGCTTTGAAATGATGTTTCGGTAAACTAAATATTACACTTAGAGAAATGGATTTATTTAGTAAATTACTACATATGTCAAAAAGTAATTTTTATTCCTAAATTAAATTTATTTTAACATTAAATATGGTATTAAAGTTCACCGATAGTCCTGTAAATACGAAATAAAAATTTCTGTTTGATAAAACAAAAATTATTACAATTGCAGTTGAACTTGCCGCTGCTACAAAATATAGAAATTTTTCTTACATTTATAATAAAATTTTCTTAGAACATTTCTCTCAGTGTGGTTCTATAGAATTTTTAGTCTATTCAAAAATACATTTTCACTTAAAACATCTTTTCTTTTGTTTTCCCCCACAGAAATTTTTTGCAACCAACAAACGCGTTTCGCGCGTATTTACTATTTTGTTTTTGAGGTCATGAATATTATTTTTCAGTAAAATTTCGTTCTAATTACTTTAAATAATAAGATAATTATGATATTTCAGTAATTGAAAAATTTAAAACAGTCGGCATTTGGAGCCACGCTAATTAGTTGCAATTTTCCTAACTTCAAAAACATATCATAAATGCAAATAAGTATACAACCATAAAGCACAAAAATGGGGTGATCGCGTGTTTTTGTTATAATAAGAAATGTTTATAAACATTATACAATATTTAATAATTTTTAGTTAAGACAAACAATTGGAAATACACCACGAGATGAGGATGCCGTGTCACATAGAAAATCTTAAGATGACCGTCACTTTTACGTAATTCCACGTCAATTTTAAGAATATTGCATTATATAAATTATTGAACATTTTGATTCTTTGCACGATAACAAATCGTTAGCAACTTACTTTTCAATATTACAAAGTAAATTTCGTGCGAACAATGGGAAACACGGCTCGAGGCAGGGGTCACCATCTGTAAAGTTCGCTCCTACATCCCCTTTCTTCCGGCCATCATTTTTCTAAGAGACGAGAATATCGTGGAATCTAGGTACGTTCGCAATAAGCTGAGCAACATGATTATAATATAGTTTTTGGTAGCCTAGCCGTAAATTGCGAACTTCCGTAAAATAATAATCTCTAAAATAAGCCATTTTTTATTAATAAGAACAAGAATTGTTTACATTATTCAATATTACACCGGATTTTTGTTTTTTAGGAATTGCATTACTTGTATCCAGAAATGAAGAAAATTAAATCAAAATTAAATCTATTTTAATGATGAAACTAAAGCTTATTGTATTTTTGGTACGTTTCGTCTTTTATGAATTTGAGGGTGTGTGAGGAGAGGGTGGTGCTCCACCCCACTTTACGACCTTGTGACGAAATAGTATATTATGCACCAAGGGAATAAACTGGGCTGTGTGCCCCCTGCGCGAGTTGTCGCCCGAGCGAAGCGAGGTCGACAAATGCCCAGGTTCGCACCCATCATATTCACAGTGCAATATATAACTTTTGACCCAACTACTTATCGTAAAATTCATACTCGTTTCTCGCCGAAAAGAGAAAAAGTGCTGCATATTTATTCCCTAGCCTAACCTCACTCTCTTTTCCAGCGCAACGGGCTGTTTGTGCGTGGCGCTGGGAACACCATACCCTGACCGAAAGTACCACTTTCGGTTCCTGCTCCGAAACGCGAATGTGATATTTTCGGCCCGGGTATGGTGAAAAATCGTATACTCAACATGGGGATAATAATACTACTAATAATTTACAGAGAAATTTTTCCTATGGGAATTTTTCTTCCGTCGTTTTTTCGTGTATTTTTGGGTTTTAAGAGGATCTATCGTCTTACTGGCGGTTTTCCGGAAAAGCGATTTAGGCCAAAATTTATTTTTAGACGCGGGGTGGTCTGTTGAACAAGTATCTATCAAGAAATTTTTCGTAACTGAATATTTGCAACCCTCAGAATTTTTTTAAAAGAATTTCTGGATATGGAAAACGTGAAATTTTTTCGGGGTGCGTTTAGGGGTAGTTTGAGGGGGTGGGTAAGTGCGAAACTTGGTTTTATTGTGTTTTCAGCTCATTTCTATCTTCCTTTGTCGGTAAAAACTGATTGGAGGGTAAATCGCAAATTTTAGTTTTTACGTTCACTTTGAACGTTCGGGATTTCAAATACATTGCTCTGGACTGACCAACTCTTTACCTCCCTTGTTGTGTAATATGATGTTTTAAAAAATACTATATGATCATAACTGAAATAATAAAAACAACGAAAAATTCGTGATCCCATTAAGCCTTTCTAAAATCGCAAGAAAATATAATTCCTGCAAAAGTATTTAAGCAGCCTCTTACTTCCCAAGTTTCGCTAACTTTCGTATTTCGGCCGAGCGAACTCAAACTCCTACCACCCGAAACATCATTTCACATTCGCTCACTTTCGGAATACTTACACTTGTCTCGCACAAAGCCAAACCGCACACGCAGAGCAGAAACACCGGCTCGCGCGCGCACGCTAATCAGGCTAAACGAAATGCATCGAGGTCTCCCGCATCCGCCGCGTAGACAATGGGACGCACCGCGAAACACATCGCCTGGAATCGTCAATGAAAAGAGGCGAAAGAGGAGGAAAAAAGGAACAATTTAATCACAAAGCTCAAGGGTGCGTTCGCGCGCTAAATCGAACTCGCGAGTGCTGCGACAAAGGCCTCTGACATGAAAGAATCACCTCTGCCGCGGGCATGAATAATCAATATACGATTGTTTCCTTTTTTCAAGTTCAAGCGCATATAAACACGCCGCGCGGTTGTCGCATATGATTTTATCGTATGCATATTATGCATTTTTTTTTCCATTGAAGTAGTTTTGCAAAATTAATGGAGCTATATGATTCCTCCCACCCCCTCTCTCTCGCTCTCTCTCCTTTTTTCCTGCGAAGTGTACATTATTAACATTCCGGAACTATTAATCTGGCTTTGAGCGATGTTTTTGCGACTCTCAGAAAGATTATAAACTCGCGGCAGCAGCGGCAAAAGAAGATTATCAAGCGCGCAAGAGCGAAGGTCTAATATATATGTGTAAGTATATATATATAGGATTAGGCGTGCGGGAAGATAAATTAACGAAGAAAAAAAAAACGTCGAATCCAAAGAGTTTTCAAGGCCACCGGGGCAGCACAGCATGATGATACAAAGGCACAGGCGTAATTTAGGTGGATGTGTAAGTATATACATATGCGAGGTAGTAGTGGAGGCGCGAAATTAACCTCGCGAAGGCCACAAGTGCGCCGCGGTATATAGACAGCTGCCGCTGCCGCTGCTACTACGCGCTGAGGTCAAAGAGAGAAAAAAGTCTTTTGCTCCACCGCGGGAAGAGAGTGAGGGAGAAACACAATGACGGTATTTAGTCAGTTGCGCCGCACGTACCGCAGAAGCTTAAGTGCGGTTACATTTAGCGGCGAATAATGTAAGTGTGTTGCTCGTAAGCGACAGATGTTTAGATGTTTATTGATGTTTAGTTATTGACTTCAGGCTACGGACTCTAGGTCCGCGATAGCCGCTACAATCGTACATAATTTACAAAATAGAACAAATTATCACAGTAAAACGAGCAATTGTCCCACGCGAGAGTGAAACAATTAAAAGATACTTAAAAATTAACTTAATACTAAGGTAACAACGAATAGAAATAAGCGTAACAAAGACTCAGGAAGAGGCTGATGGACAGAAATAGAGGGGGAGGGAAAGGATTGTTTTTAATTTAGTGGGATATTCAAATTAATAGTAATTCTCGCCGTAAATTATAGCTAATGGGATACTGGTTGTTGGGATGGATCGAGGGCCAGTCCTATACACTAGGAATATCGATGAGTTTGGACAGGTGTATGTGTGTATAGCGTAGTAATATAGAGAAGCAACTCCGCGGAAACCTGACCTATACGATATTTCACTTGGTGTAGCGCCGTCTATCCATCGAATAAAATATTAAGACGTCCTTTGATGTTCACCTCATACGTATCGTGAGCTACGCAGTTTTATGACACATACACTGTCTTCGTTGACAAAGTATGTAGCAATTTATTATTGATCCGCTGCACGATAATTAGGTCTGCGCGTATTAGGAACTACGCTCGAGGAGTAGCGCAAAGAGTCGTCGCTGTGTGACAAACTAGCCTTGGTTTGTAATTTGTAGTGGATTCGTAAGGTAACGATAGTGACTGTATATATAATGTATATCGCACAGGATTAAAATCCTTGAAAGAGCGTAGGAATTTTAATTAAGGTAAGGTAGCTACATGCGAGTAAACGCAAAGTTTAAATATAACCGTAAAATATTTAGGAGTTCTCAATAAAGGAGAAGCCGAAGAAGTTGGTGAAAGTTCATTTATTATTATAATGAGCTGTGGTCTAACTATATAACTGACGTTTATGTATTGACTATAATGTACGAATGTACAAGGTAAAAATTTTCTAGGTAGCTCATAGTAGTTTATGTTTATTCTCAGAAAGTTAGAAAAACAAATTAGAATATCTTATGATAGAAGGGCCAATTTTCTATTATTATATTATATTATTTTTATGTTATATATGATATCAATTTTTTAATGCCATTTCTGCCTACTGATTAAATTGTAGAAAATGCAGTGATTTAGAAAAGCTATAATGTAGACAAATGAGCGGATAGGAACGAATGTTTTCGACTTTCGAAATTTTATTTTTCTAGTAAAACGTATCTTTATAATTTTTTGTAACACAAGCACGATTTTCGCGTTTTTTGACCTATTAAGCGAGCCTAAAGCGACGGTTTATAGACCGGCGGGCGATAAAAACTAAAAAGCGCCGTAGCGGGCGATAAAATTTGAATAACGTCCGCTATCCACTTTTAATGGAATTTTTGGGAGTTTTCAAGAAACTCATCAATAATTTTTACAAAATATGGTAAAATTATCTCAATTCAACCGTAATAAATATGTCGCGATATAAAATATATTTAAATTAAGCCATATTAACTTCGTTTTATATTAAAAAAAAAACGCGAAAAAGAGTACTCGTGTTAAAAAAATGCAGTACTCGTCTTCAGTTCGCAAAACGCGCTCGCCTTCGACTCGTACTGGGACAAACTCCACACTCGGTCTAAAAAAGTCCACTTTACGCCCTGGGCGCACAATATACTACTATACTATTATACAATCTGTTTTTAATTTTCAGAGACGCAAGTTTTACTGATATTTTTTTTCGAAAGTAATTCCTCGTATGTTCTGAATAGCTCCTGTTCGGAATTTACAGTATCGGATTCGGAAAATATTTTAAACGATAGTATATTTTCTGAAAAAATATCCATCGAACATTTTACCTTTCTGATAAAATACCTTCGCTCGCTCGTAGTATTTGTCGTGCGCCGAGTGCAAAATGCGATTCGCTCTCGAAACTTAAAATATTCACGCCTCGAAATAAGTCGCGTTCCAATTCGCCTTTCACCTGAAATCAATTTTACCGTAACACGGTAAACTTGATAACACGGTTTCTTTTTCCTCATGTGTGGGGGTGGGCGGGTGTCAACCCCCGATTAGATGTTTGACACTGAATCAATTGTAATCTAGAATTTAATATAATAAATTTATTGTAGGTTTCAATTTTTTCAAAGAAATTTCATGTTTCAATTGAACATGTAATACAGTAATAAATACATTAATTAATAATGCCTAAAGAAATAGTTTTTCCCACCACTATGGTCCTGTCATATTCTGCATCCCGCTATATTTCTGACTCTTTCTTCCTACCTCTTCCTCCATGCCTTCTTACATCTGCCTCTCTGTCTCTGTTCTTTTGTATCTGCTCTCCGCGACTATCTCTGCGTTTATGTCACCTTCTTTATCGTCTCTGTATCTATGTCTCTGTCTCTAATCGATGTCTCTACATCTATGTTTCTATACCCCTGTCTCTATATCTCGGTCTCTACATCTCTGCCACGACGTCTCTGTCTCGACGTATCTGTCTTTATGTCTCTGTGTCTACGTCTTTTGCTCTTCGTCTCTGCCTCTACGTATCTGTATCTATGTCTCTGTCTCTACATCTGTGTCTCTACATCTCTGTTTTTATTTCTCTGTCTCTACGCCTCTGTCTCAATTTCTCTGTCTTGATGTTTTGGTTCCGATTGCTGTGTCTCTACGTCTCTGTCGATGTCCTTACACCTTCCCATATTGTCTTGTCTGTCCAGTGATGTAGTCAACACTGAAGACAAAATAGCTGGAGTTGTCGGGTAGGACAACAAAGGCTAAATTTACCCAAGCGCTCCAGTAAAAATAGCCTGAGCAACGATTACAAGTACGAGCGCCAAAGGTCACTTGAACTTCGCTTATGTTGTTTCTGCTCGACTTTCAAGGAAAAACTGCCTGAGTGTCCGGCAGTTTCTTCCTGACTCTCAAGGAGATACTGCCCGAGCGTCCGGCAGTTTCTGCCCCACTCTCAAAGAGAAACTGCCCAAGTGTCCGATAGTTTCTGCCCGACTCTCAAGGAGAAACTGCCTGAGTGTCCGACAGCAACTGACGAACTCTATGGCGATTTTAACTTAACGTACTTCGGCTATGCCCGCACGCCTGACTTCAGTTAACCTAGTCTTTTTTTTCCTAGTGAAGTGCCACCAGATTTTCTTCACTATAATTTTGCCATGGAGAAATCTACTGTAGAATTGAGGGTGGCAATTGAGGGGGGCCAGTGAGGAGGAGAGGAGGACATTGAGGGGCCTTTGAATATTCTAAAACTCATATAAAGAGAAGAATTTCAACGGTGTTTTGCGGGGGGCGAGGGGGGCGGGGCTGATTGGTCAGCATTTTTGAAACAACTATATAATATAGGGAGATATATAAAATGCAAAAAATGTTACTACTGCAGGACAGAAGAGTTAAATATATATCACTCACCCACACACACGCAGATACTGTTAGATCGCTTATCATCGCGTCGGCTTCGATATTCGCTCGAAACCGAAGAGCCGCGCGGTCGTCAGAAATCGAATACTCTCAAATTCGCGGCCTTTTAAAATTTCTCGTCCGATTAGCAAGCTAACGACTTCAAAACACAGACACGCGTTTTCTCGTTTATTTATAGAAATGCGCGGCGCGATGTGGCAATGGAACGAGAGAAGGAAATCTTGTCCTCGCTCTGCAGTCGCGCGAGCGCGAAAAAAAATCGATGTCTCGAGTCACGGCGAAAGCTAAACTAAATTAAACTAAACTCCTCTGTTCGCGGCGATTATCTTCCGTGCTGCACAAACTACCGAGCAGGCAAGATTCAACGTCTAGACGAGATAAAACACATGTCAGGAGATTCCATCTCGTGAGAGAAGTGTCAAGGCGGATACCATAATCATCTCGGCTTCGCACGAAAGCAGACGGAGAAGTTATGGTGTAGCTGCGACAGACATCCCTTACGTTTGTCTCTCGGACGCGGTGAGATGCCGAGGGAGATTCGCTGCGCCGATGAAATGGCGATACCGCGACGTTTCACTGACCGCAGCAACTTCTCTGTTTCCTGTATTATATTATATATTGTATTGTATGCATTTACGTGGCTCATCGGCTTCCTTCCAAGAAAAATATCGAGGTCTGCCCGCGACATGCTCTGTTCTATTTCGCGTGTTCCTTTCGAGATTCACCGCGCAGGTTTGGTCTTGTTTCTTGAGAGAAACGATAGAAATTGATGGATCTATTTGAATAATTGAACTTTAAAAATAAAAATGTAAATTAATCTAAATCGACGTCATTGGCCATTGCGTATTTTTAAAAACCATCGCGTATACACGAATTCAGGAACACGAACCGAGAGAGCGCGTGACGCACAAGTATAATATTCTCGCCAGCTCGCATAGAGATTTACTCGCTCGTTCAAATGTTAAGCTTTATTTAATTGGAAAATTCAATTTCTAGCACGCAAATGAAATTTCCTCGCGTAAAGCCCCTTTTCGCGCGCAAACACACACACGTACACGTACACATTTAAACGTATTGCTCACGCATATACGAAACAAATTAATTTCGCGTCGCTGGTATATATTATTAAATAGCAATGAGAGAAGAAGCAGCATCGCGGCTCCGCAAAGTACTTAAACACCTGTCGACGGTGGGAGCGCGCGCGGGGGCGCGGAGGGCAAAGCACCGTTCCCTATATACACGCGAAACCGCTGCGGCAGCGACAGCACACATATATATAATACGTACGTACACACACCTACACAGTTGTAAGCTGAAAGCGAGGGAGAGAAGAGTCGCCGGCGCTGTAAAGTTCAAGGTCGCGTTACGCAAAAAGAGAGACTCGCGGGTGCGGAGCGTATATACTATATATATACATGTATCGCAAAAGCGCTCGCAAGAGAGCTTGATCACGTGATTAAAATAGTCGCTCGACCGGCTCTAGCGAGCGGCGTGTAATACCACGTGACCCTCTATCTATCCCTCCTAATGTGCACGATCCCCACACACATACACGTCTGTGATCGCGCGACCGATGCTTATTAAGTATACTACGCTGCAGCAGCAATGTAACGTGTATAGGTATATAAGCAACTCTCATCAATCAGCTTCGCGCGGTGCCGTTTTTCTATCTCTCTCTCTCCCTCTCCTTCTCTTGCAAGCTCCTTTGTTTTGATTCGAGCGCAAGTCTACGCCGCGTTATATCGGAGCTATTAATACGAGGAAACGCGCCGTAGCGAGCGGAAGGATCTTGACGCGTGAATCACGATATGATCATCGATTATGCGCGCGATGTATAATGGCAGCGAGGCTCAAACCGCGCATATCATGTGTAATTGGCCGCGGCTCGGTTACGCAACGCGAATAATAGGGGCCGAGGCGCGAAGTATGTCCTTTATAAATCCGTGTATTTCTGATGATGCTCTCTCTCTCTCTCGCCGTTGTGTATTTATTGGAAAATGAGTTTGTGCGCGCGGGGCTACCGTGTGGAATTTTTTCAACGCTTTTGATGTGTACAGAGGAATATATCTCTGCTCGACTTTTAACACTCGGCGCGAGCAGCGATTTTTGGTATAGCTAAAGTTTTTTTCGTAACAATCGTGCAAACGCCACTTGTGTCAATATAGAAGAACACGAGAGTATAATTCATTATACTTTGTGTCGCCAGATTATATCTATATACGTCGATTACGACGAGGTACTCCAAGAGCTACTTACTTTATTGCTGCAACTGCCGCCGCGCGTTTATCGGCCGCGCGACGTTACATACATACAAGACTGATAACAGAAAAAAATCCAGTCGGCGCAAAAAAAAAGAAATTCAGTCGGCGAAAAAATGCCGAGCTCGGCGCAATGCGTAGCTTTTCACTTACGTCACAACACACGGCGAGAAATGCGAGCGCATACATACCTACAATAACCGCGACTCTTCTGCAGAGTGTATAAAAATCGCCGCCCGGGGAATTGACGCGACCGCGGATCCTCCTTTGCCATAAATAAACAAGCCCCAGCGGCGTGAAAATCCGACCCTTTCCTGGCGCAACATACACACATGTATATATAGGTCGCGTTCGATCCAGTTCGCAAACGTCCGAAAGTGAAAAATAGAACCAGCGATTTGCGTTGTCTCGTTCGTCTCTAAAGTTTTTACCATTCTTAGGCTTATGTATATGTGAGAATACATATATGAGAAGGCTCGCGAAGAGCAAGCTGAATAAATAATTGGCGCTCGAAAAATTGGCATATCGACACGATTCTGTAAATACACTGTGTATTTACGTGTATAAGACCATTCCCAGCAGCAGAAGCGCAACCTTTTTCGACGCACTTATTCCTCTGTATATGCAGTTCGTATAGGATGTAAAGGGACGATGTGCGCTTGCCACAACGCACTTCATCGTCACTTTTGTTTACGAAGCGCCGGCGTGTATACGCGCGACGTAAATTCTCACTCGCGAGAGCGATGGACGCGTCGTCCCTCCTGCACTGGCAAGTAATATCATCATGACGACAATCACAGTATTGTTGTGAGAAGATACTTTTCCAATGCAGTTACATTATTGATGAAAGTTTGACAGACTGCGTAAATAAAGTATGAAGAATTGTCATTGTTAAGGGAGATGAGCCGCGTTGCATGTGTTAACGCCTCGGTTTCAAAAGTTTCTGCGTTACTGTCGCGTATATAAAAGTCGTATCACGGTAAATGATCTTTGAACTTTGAGGTTTACAACGGCCAGGCATTATATTTTACACTGGTTATTCAAGTGGACTTGTTTGAAAAGCAAAACGGGGATTGTCCGAAGCGTTGCGTTATTAGTTGCAAATACAATCGCGTTCTATTTTTTGACACATCACTCCGCTTATGAATTATTTTCAGTACAGTTCGATGACCCTGCTCATAGCCAACAGGTTACTCAATGTGTCATTGCAAGATATGCGTCATTTACATATTTTTGCTTTCTCTCCCCTTCGCGAAAACTTTCTAATGCCACTAAGGCATTAGCGCGCACAAGCTGTAAATTATTTTGCAAATGTCAATGCCGTGCGAATGTTGCGAAACTAAGTTGGAAAATATAATTGTTATTGACAAGTCTAATTTTGCATCGGAAATTTTCGCTCGAATTTCTCGAGCCAGCACCCAAGTGTCTATGTACTTATATATTTATGCATATGCGCGACAACAGAGCTCCATGTATTTTAATACATTTGCATGTATTTTAGATCTAGATTAAGAAACTACTTTGACTACTCCGTGCATGTAATTTTCTTTTCATTTTTCGGTGCAATACTTGAAGCTTATGTTGTAGCTTTACTCTGCTGACATTAATTTTATAGCGTAAAAGTATATTTCTTCGAGCAAATCCATATACAATTTTCAATCTAAGGAAGCTCTTATCAATTTAAAAATACTAGAAAATACTTTGTTGCGAGAATGAGCTAACGTAACGCATCGATACTATAAATATTTTTATTACCCAACACTTTATTGAACGTAGCTATTGACGATATCTTTTTTCTTTTTTTTTTATTACAGTATAGAAACAATGTGATACTTAGTCTTATGTAACGTAACGTTCTGAGCGATCGATCGTTTCTAACTAATATTTATAAGGGTGATCAATTTTTAATATGAATATTTTAATGCTTTTACTTAATTTTACTTAGAAATAAGATATACTTCTACCATTAAAAGATACTTACATGGTAATTATTGAGCTCATTTAAAGGTTAGAATAAACGGCTGATTAGAGCACTACTTCACTTAAATTTCCATTTACGTACTTGACATTTTACTGAGAAACGATTTAGGTGTTTCACATTTTTTCGAAACCGATGGTACACACACAACTCGAGAAAAATATTGCAGTTCCCACGACTAATTTTGATTGCATTATCGAAGCGTATATTGCAATATGATTCATATTCATTCCTAGCATCTAATAATGACGAACTCATTTAAGAGATAATTCGAATGATTATTATTCAAGGGCAATGCAAACAAGCATCTCTTTAATCTGCCTAGCTCTAAAAAGAAGCATATATACGAACACATCTGAAGCGTGCACGTGAAGTCGTTCGGAAGAACTCGGCAACAATAAAATTAAAAAATTCTGTTTCACTCTTTTTTTCCCCTCTCTCTTCACGTTACGTGGCCATTCATCAAATGAGAAACCAACGGGCCGATTAGTTCCAGCAGGTTACTCGGCCTTTCTTCAAAATAGACGCTAATACACTTAAAAAATTCTCGAGACGGGCTCCAATATCGCGAATATATCCGCTCGAATAAGGAAAAAAGCACGAGGTAACTATTCGCGCGTGTGCTGCGCGCTATTGTGAGAAGGTGCGACACTATAACGTCACTCACGCGTATGCAGAAGAGATTCCTATAAGCGCACGAGCGATTCGTCTCTCTCTCTCTCGAGCAGCAAGACGTTTATGAAAAATAGAGGAGAGAGAGAAAAGAGAGTCGCGAGGCTAAAAATAGAAAATGACAACTCGCGACAAATATTTACTTAAGCCCCAGAGAAATGATGTCCAAGGTTATGGGCGCCTCTCGGCGGTGAATTGTTGTGAGTTGTTTGTCATGATTTTATTAGGAGCGAAAAATAAAAAAGGCAAAAAGAGGTGGCATTGTCAACATTTTGCCGGCCTTGAATGATTAGCCTCTCTGGATGGCAATTATTTATGTTTTCAGGCATTTTTGGTTTCTGACGCATAACATCGAATGTGTTTTTGACAAAATCAATAAATAACTTAATTAAGGATCAACACAAGTGTGTGTCACCAGGTATTTTACCGAACGTCTTCTATCGAACACGCGGTATATTAAATTTTTCACGAAACGTAATTGCAAATATTGTCATTCTTACATTGCAAATTTATGTATACCGTAATGCATACTAACGGATCGTAACGCGATATACCGCGACCGAGCTTGAAGACAAAAGTCCACGGAATATGCGCTTAAAACTAATTTAACAAAAAGTGGAATTCCATCCGAGACTCTTTTATAAAATTAATATAATATAAAGAACGCCGATCGCCATAACTTTTAATTGCATATCCCTACCCACGCGCTCGCAAACATTAAAAAATGTGCCGGCTTGGAAAACTTTTGCTCAAAACAAATTATACTCTCCAGGAGAAGCCGCGGCGGCCCCCAAAGGCGTTGCATCCGCGAATCCACCACTACACTCCAAATTAATTAACGAGCTGCACTGCGTGGCGCTGAGCGACTATACACAAAGCCCAAAGAGTAAAACCTCTCTCGACACTCGCTCTCTTTCCCTACAAACACTATATATGCGCTCCGCTCTCCCTCTCTTTCTCCTCCGTCACACAGTCTCATCATAGATACGCACACACACGTATACATGTGTGTGTAGAGGCCCGCGCGAAGCACGAGAGTCGCCGGCGTCGAGTCCCGACCTCCCTCAACGTGCTACGCCAGCAGCGCCGGCGACGTAACCGCGCCGGTAGCTACATATACATCTATATGTATATAGTTGTAGTGGTACTGACGAGAGGGAGAGAGCGCAGAGTAGGTGTGGGAAGAAGAAATCTGCACGGCAGTGTGTAGCGCCTCTCCTCCGCGGCTGTAAGTGTAAGGCTTTTGTAGCCGGAGCGCGGGAAGCTCCTTTATTCCCAGCGGGTCGCCAAACGGTCGTGGGGATTAAAGCGTGCTTGCGGTGCGCTCGCGGATTGATTAATCGTCGGGATGTGGGGCTTTCGTTCCGCTGGATCTTGGGAGGCTGCGACGACGCGGCGATTTGCTCGTGGATTATGAAGATTTCTTTGTTTTCAATTTTATAATATAGAAAGTTGATTTTTGGAGAACGAGAGGGACAAATATTGAAGAATTTTATTACGATTCTAATTATCGAATGAGCCAACGGTGGAGCATTCGTTATCGACGAATATATAAGTATTTTGATGAACCGTACGTGACAGGTGTGACTAAAGTTTATCGTTAAAGAAGTATTAAAGCAAAGCTCGAACAATAATTTTTTAATAAACAGCATATCGATATCGTGCGACAAAAATATTTTTCAAATCACTTTTATATCGCCGCGCGAGCGGTTTTAATATGAGTAATGGGGAAAAACTTATGGTCTTCAAAACATGACGCGACGTAGCGCAAGTTTTGTACCGAAAAACTCGTGAAGAAAAGCAGTTTGATCGAGTTTTCATAGTGATAACTTTTCTTATCGTGGTTCTCTATATATGTATACAACAACACTTGTTTGCGAAAAATAATATTTTGCAAACAGTTATAAATATCACTGTAAAATTTTAAATATAAAAAGTTTCAAAAAGAAAAATCGATAGTAGTCGTATCAAGTCACTTTAATTTACGTACACAAAGAAAACGTACAAAAAAGAGCTTCTGCGAAAAATATTTTTAAATTGCCAAGGTTTCCAAGGCTACCTTTTTCGTGGCTTAATTATTTTTCTTTTTTTTTTCGACGAGTTGCGATGTGCGCGCAAAGTTCAATTAAAAACTTGACGTGTAGCATATGCGTTAAAATTGAAAGCGATAAGATTCTACATTTTCAGCTCGCAACGCAGTCTAGGAAGCCTTTCGACAATTTGAAATAAATGCCATTCGATAAAACAAAGTGAAATTGTGTTAAAACGAAGCCCCCGATAAAGGCAACTTTCGTGTGCAAATTAAACTGAGGAAAAAAGAGAGTCTTTTCAAGTAAATTGCAAATGTTGTTCCCGTTATAATTGGTTCATTTAGTACTTGATTAAAATACCAATTGCTTGTAACGTGCAATGATAAACTGTGCAGTAGCGCTTGATAAGTAAATGACTTTTTAAGAACGCGAATGCTGAGACACGTGTTAGCGAACTTTTTTATTGTGTCTACTGTTTCTTGAAGAAATTGAAAGTAATTTAATTTAGCCGTGTCAATCATTGGTGACATTTTTCCCCATCTCGAGACAGTATCTATCGAATTTAAACTACACGCGTACTAATAAGAAAACAACGAGAACTCGAAAAATGTTACAGGAGAATTGTAAACATTATTTATAAAAGTTCTCGAGTGGGAATCCAACAATCTACCTTCTCTTTCAGAGCATCACCCAGAAAATCGCCACATCATCAGCAGCTTGTCATATCCCTAAGTAAGAGCTTTTCGCGTGAACCACGCAACTAACCTGGAGTGCGGCACGACCTCCATCATATTAACGTTCTCCAATCCCTGCTGCTGCTGCATCTGGGGCTGTAGCTGCTGATACGAGCAGCCTGGCTCCTCCTCATCGCTGCTGATCTGCATCGGCTGAGGCTGCCGCTGGTGCAGCGACTGCAGCCTCGGCGGCCTGGCCTGTTGCGGAGCCATGCTCAGCGGGCCAAGACAATGCTGCGGCTGCTGCAGGTAATGCTGCTGCTGCTGCTGCTGCTGCTGTTGCTGTTGCGGCCACATATCGTTCGTTGCTCTCGACTTCGTCTCTTAGGCTCGCCGACAGTGTAGCCGGGGGTAGCAGTGACAATAATTGTCGTCGTCGTCGGTGGCGAAGAAGACGCGGCAGCGCAGGCAGGCAGTAGTCGCTACTGCCGGCGCGGCCATTTCGGCGAACCGACGCCCCGGATCTGTCGAGCTCTCTCTCTCGCGCTCTCTTCTTCCGGGACTGGGAGGGGGGAAATCTCACTCTCTCTCACTCGCTACGTGGGTTATTCAATGCACCAGGGGGAGATGGCTGATATGCGCACGCGCCGGGGCCAAAACACTACACGTACAACAACAACTCACGAATTATACATGCACGAGCGAGCGCGGCTGCTGCTGTATAGTATTATCTCTCTCTCGGCTCGAGAGTTCGATGCAACACTTATACTGACACACTTTGATATATTGGTATACACACCGAGACACAGAGGGAGAGAGAGAGGAAGAAGAGTCAGGAGGTTGCTGTTTGTCACATTAAAATTAGCCTCGACACAGCGGTTAATCTCGCGCGGCCGATCGTGCCCCGCGCGTATAGCGAGCGATAAACGCCGCGCCGCCGCTCTTTTATCTCCGAGCGGAGGGGCCTATACGGCAAACATCCATTCAGCTGACATTACATATACGCGCCGATTCCATATATGTAGATATATGTCTAATGTATTTATAACACACACACACACTCGAGCTCGCGCACTTTCTACGCTACGTCGAGAAATCGGCAACGGTAGTTGTTCGACGTCTCACACATGTATACGCGCACCACTGTATATTTAGCTGCAGCCCTTGTACTGGGCTGTGCGGACCGCGACTCTTTCTACTGCGCGCTTCCCAGCAAGGACGGCGCACAAATGCAATTACCCTCGCTCCTCCCCCGTGTGCTTTCAGCTCCGCTGCACTTTCGGCTCTTTTCCGGCTGATTTGACGGAACGGCGAAACACTTCACTCGATCAGCGGGAAATCCAGCTTGGACTTTTCCATCAGCGGGGATCTGCGCGCGCTCTCTCTCTCTCTCCGCGTTATCTCGCTTATCAGCGGCGCCGAATTAAACACCAGCAGCGTCGTCGCGTCACGCGCTGCCGAAATTTGCACAGTATGTGCCGAGCGACGTTTTTTCCCCGAGCGCTGTATATGCAAAGAATAGAGAATAGAGTCGGGGGAACGGCGAGGTCTATGCACTCTGTCCAGTTATATCTCGTCCCTTATCGCCGCGGCCGGGAGGATTATCCTCCTTTGTCCATCCGTCCGTGCGGCCTTCGCTGCTATTATCTATCTATTTATCTCACTCTCCGCGCGGGATTTTATCCGGTGAGAGAGATGCCAGCGAGCGCGCGCCTAACATCCGGCCCCGTGTGAGCACTTGTTGCCGGTGTATATGCGCGTTGTTCCTCCTCCCGCGCTTTATTGTAGATTCCGAGAGGAGAGCCGGTGGCGCGTGTAGCTACGGCTATTTTTGGCCCTCCTTACCGAGCTATTACACCTCGTCAGTACACACCGACTCTCTCTCGCCGGCCAGACACGGCGCGCGGCGACTATTTTCTTCTCTTCTTCGTCGTCTGCTCCTTCCCCCTTTTTTTCTGCTTACTCGCACCCTCGCCGACGTCAACGTCTCTCTCTCTCTCTCACACAGTGTACGACCGTCTATCTGTGTGTTGTGACGTGCTCAAATCAAAATATCGATCACGGCGTGCTCTCGGAGGCGTGTTATTTTAGCCGCGGCGGGCTCTCGAAATAAAGTGTGTCCGCTCGGACTTGCGCTCGCCGCCGGCACTAATACACACAGACGCTAGCCTAGCGCACAAACAAGTCAGCAGTTCCGCGCTAAAGTAGCCGTCACCCGGCGAAACAGCTGCCCTCCGAGGAATACTTCTTCTTCTCCTCCTGTTGCTGCCACAATTCCCCCGCGGCACATGATACTACACACCTCCGCCGTTCGCCTCGTTTCCTCGCACAGTTCTACGCTATTATATGCACGAGGCGCGCGCCCGCGCATAAATACACCGCGGACACGGCGTAGTCTTATGTAGGCGTTTTCCTCGGCGCGTATGTGTCCTCTGTGATGCGTGTGTGTATATGTGTATGATGTGTGTGTGAGTGTTAAACAGAGGCGTACAGAGACGCGCAGCGCGCGGCGTTCGCTTGCGTACTGACCGCGAAAGTGCGGCTCGGCGCTTTTCTCTCTCTCTCTCTCTCTCTATCGCCCGGCTCGGCCCCGGCCGTTGCCTTGGCGCTGCGTCGAAGAGAGCGCGAGAGATCAGCCGCTCGCTCGCTCTTTCGCTCACCCGACGTAGCTTCCCCTACCACCGCCACCTCCTCCTCCTCCTCCTCCTCCCAACGCCCCCTCGCACCCCGCGCAGGTTCTCCCGCGCAGACGGCGGCTTTTCAAAAGCCGGCACTCGCGCAGCTACCGGCAAACTCTGTTATATAGGTATAGCTATAGGTATACGGTCGTGGAGTGTGCTCGCTACCGCGCGAAAATTTTTCGGGATACGAGATGGGTGCTTGTGGAACCTGTTTTTGGTATATGGTTTTTTGTTGTTGCTTGTTGCGTGCGGTCTCGTATGAGAGGGCCGACTATACGTGAAAAATATTATGAAGCGCAAAGACGATAATTGTGGAGAATGAGAAATATATAGTTGTATATGCTCGTGTGGGTGTGTGTGTGTGTGTATAAGTATTCGCAGAACAATAAAGTTGCAGTGCCGGTTTGAGCGCGGGCCAACCTGCAATTCACCTGGGAAAACCGGTAGGGAGGAGGACACTCGCATAAAAAGTAAATTACCAAAAGGCGTTTGTGCGGCAAAATTTCATTTAAAAAATTTTATCCCCTATACAATTGCAATATCTCTCGACTTTCGGATTGTAAAATCTTTTATTTTCGGATATTCAAAAAATGTATATGAAAACGCGATATTGCTGTAAATTTATTTTAATAATAATTGAAATTATTGTCACTGCTTAAAATTTTTTCCATAATCGTAAGATCCTGAGATATGTATTTATTTTAAGTATAAATTGTTGGCACATTTGTTATATAAACCAAACCTTTTATTATGTAAGGTTTTAAAATATACGCGAATAATTAATTAAAATCTGTTCGTATATTTCTGATATCTTTATTGAGGTAAATACGCGGCAAGTCTAAGCCAACTTAATGTTCGAGAATGACCATTCTCCTTATCTATTTTTAGGAACTTAGGCAATTTTACATTTTCATTTATTACAGACTCATCTGTTTGAACGCGCGTTTTTGCACATGAATTGCGATGCATGCATTTTGAGTTTAGGCTTATAATTAATTTTACTAATCTATATTAATTTCCGTTATTATATGATATAATCGAGCATTTAGGACGTGTCTTAGAAGTAAAATAAATAGAGTATTAGAATGCTTCTAATATTACCAGAAGCAAGTACAAAATGTAAAAATTTAACATATGCAACGAGAAATTTAATTAAAACTTGTTATTGCTGAAGCATTATCGAAAGAAACTAACTTTTCTTTTTTTACTGTTACCTATAAAAACTGTCTTCTACACATTTACGAATTGGTTTTGTTCTCTGCATAAAAATACTTTGACTCATCACCAAAGAAACATGTCTTAACTTTACAAAAAATATGTTTGCATTTACAATAGCTGATAAACGCTAAAAAATAATCTAAAATTAAATGTAACTATAAAAGCTTTTAATACTATAAAGTGAAGAATAAAATGAAATATCTTATTAAGTGATCATCATAATATATCATCAGTTTTATGAAGAAATATGTCATGAATGTAACTTAGTTTGACCTGCTAACTAAATTAGGTCACAAAATACAGCATAGCTCTGCGTCAGCTTCAATCTCAAGTTCACGAAGCAGGTAAAAAGGTGAGATTAAGAATAACTGTATTTCTTCATGATATATTAAAAAATGAAAAGTCAAAATATATCTGTACGTTTATTAAATTCAACGTTAAATTGACGTTAGTTATAAATATTCGGATTTTGAAATTATTTTTCTTAATTAGCAAAAAAAATTTTCATTTAATTAATGACTATGAACCCTAAGAAATCTTCTTTTATCATAATATACGGATTCTTCATAATTTTTAAGGATAACCTTTGTTCCTTGTATCGAAAATACCTAAAAACACACAAACGCGAACAAATGTCGTGTACAGTATCGTTTCATATTGCTGCAGATCAAGAGATTTTATAAAAAGTAAAAAAAAAATGTGTAAAGTTGGTTATAACTCGAACTTTCGATTTGGCCTCCGCATTTTTTACCGAAACGGTTCGAAAGACACAACTTGAAGAGAATTGTGATAAAAAAAGCGCGATGGCTGATAAGACCGCGCTCATAATTTATCACCCGTATAATTTTAAATTTGCAGGAAGTTCATTTTTGTGCTCAAATTGAAGAGGAAAACATGCTCTTTAATTTATTTTTATATTTTTTTTTTTCAAAATATAGCTGCATATATATCGTACAAGGCAGCATCCTTTAGGCATAAAATAAGTCTGGATAATATAAATAAAGTGAATTTGGTAAACAAAATTCTAAATAATCGCAAATGTCGAAAAAAATTAAGTTTTAATAAATCATAATTAAAATTATTACTTTTCTCGACTGTAACTTTAATAAATCATATTAGGATATTATCGTACTTTATAAGGCAGACGGTGATATAAGCTTTTTAAAATTTTTGTTTCGCTAATCGGACGAGAGGTGCGCGTACCAAAGGCTATCGCTTTTGCATCCTCATTCGAATAGCCGATAAGGCCTATAATCAATGAATTTACGAACGTAAAATGGCTATAATAATGAAAACGTCAAAATCCAAAATATTATTGAATAAAAATGAACAAAGTTGGAATTGTAAAAATTGATACTGTCTTGGGACACTTATTGATATTATAAAGAAAATACTGCTATAATTGAACTACTTTGCAAACAAAAGTTTTTTAAATATTCTAAAATTTGCATCTTTGTGACGAGGCAAGGTAACGAATATATTATCTAAATAATTTAATTTTTTTTTGTTTTCTCAAATTTTTATTAATAGAAATAAAATTACTCTCACTTTCTAATAAGGTAACTCGGGGTAATTCGGACACCTTAAACGGAATATTTTCTTTCTCCTTCTATAAATGCGTGAGGACAAAATTGTATAAAAGACTATAAAGTATACTAAATATACTGCCAAGAAAAAAATTAGGAACACTTTAAATGTGATATTTGCTTTGGTGGGTGCAAAAGTGTAAAATGTAACATGTCAAAATTAATAAAATTTATGTTTTTAAATATGTAAAACCTGTATTTAATTATTAACTCCTATGAATAATTCTTAGTATAAAGGAAATAAAGGAATTCATTTATATGAGTGTCTTAGTATGTTAAACGAAAAATTCATTTTGGTCAATGAAATTGATTATTGCTAATCATATTTTTTAAGTTCCTTCTCAGAAAAAAGACACATAAATGACGTCGTGAAAGTCACACGAATTTCACACCTTCTCATATTTATTGGATCACATCTTCTTTACAGATTGGTCGAATTAGGTGAATTTTAAGCGCAAAACTCTTTTGCTTCTACAAAATACAAAAAGATTATTTATAATATTACTTTCATACTAATTTTAATGAAAAAGCTTCACCTTTTTAACCGTATCATTTTCAATTAGGTTTTTAGCTTATATTTCGGCTATAAACGAACTACTTGCTTTTTAGACTTTATAAGTCGTCCGACTCGTTGAAATTTGATAATAGAAACTTGCATAACAATGTAGTGAACATTTTTAAACAATTGAAAACTATACAAAACGTATATTTTTCATATTTGGAAGCTGGCGAGTGAAGATAGCGACTAGAAAAATGGCCGAATTAGCGAAGTGGCCGAATTACCCCGTGTTACCTTACTAACACTTTATTATTCCCTTGGTAGAAATCTTAAGCATATTTTAGCTATAAATTAGTTAATTTTCATAACATACTTAATTTTTAGCTAGAAATTAGCTAGAAATCCAGGTAATAACGTCACGTTTTTAACTTGAAATCTGGCTATAATATGCTTAAGCCTTTAGAAAATATTAACCAGAAATTACCTAGTTTTCAGTTTATTTTATAGTTAAGAGCAAAATAGTGTATGTAAAAGTAGGTCTATGTGTCAGAACGTACAAAATGCGCGGACTAGGTGTACGGGGTGGCTGATGATGGAATATAGGTGGGGCGCTCCGCAGTTGTTTGCCTCTAGGTGTCGAACCACATCCAATGCTTAAACTAGGTGCTCGGGGTAACCAATACCGGAGTCTAGCAGGTGCGCGCCTCTAGGTGTTATAAATCATCGAATGCGTGGTCTAGGTGTTCGAGGTGGCTGATGACGGTGTCTAGGTGATGCATTCCGTAGTTTTCATTGTTCAAAATGTTTTGGATACGTTCCAACACTTAAAGGAAAAGAACTACAGAGCGCACCACCTAGACATCGCGAGCCACGGTGGCTCAGCGGTAGCGCGTCGGACTCGTACCTAAAAGGTCCCGGGTTTGATTCCCGCTCCCGTGAAAAAGCCGGCACCACTGGCACACGAATTTTTCACGTGCTTACTTTCACCGTGGTCTCGGTGGTTCGGAACCCACTTGAAACTGTAGGTTCATTAGTTGGGGCAGTAGCGTCCTTCAACTATCTATAGGCATCGCTAACAAAAACAAAAAAAAATCACTCCCTTAATGGGAGTATAAACAAACATGCATCGTGGCATAACGGTATCTTCATTGTATCCAAGGAATACCTGGACCACGTATCACATGCGCCGTGAGATCTACACGCAAAAAACTACGGAGAGCACCACCTAGACTCCGTCATCGGTCACCTCAAATATCTAGGCTACGCAATCGATGCATTCCGACACCAAGACAGAAAAGCTCATGGTGCGCACCAACTAGGCTTCATCATTGGCGACCCGGAACACCTGGACCATGTTGTATGCGTTTCCACGCCTATAGACTAATTTATAAAGACAAATCAATACTTTCAAAGCTTAAGTGGACGCCGAAGTCCCATCAGTTAGTTTTTCAAAGTTTTCTCTTCGAAATTAATTGATTGTTTGCGTTGCGATTTTGAGAAATAACTAAACATTAATTTTCAAAGCGCGCTCAAGTCTTGAAAATCCAAAAAGATAAGAATTTTTTAATTTATAAACAAAAACGCGTTATACTGCTTACAGTGCCACCCTCCATTTAAAGTACATTGACTCCAGCGTCCCCGTAAGAGGGTTATCGTGATTTTAAAAAGGGGTAATTATTTAATTGTAATGTCATAAATTATTAAAATATAAGAATGTAAGTACATATGTATATGAAAGGCAAATACTTACAGAATCGAAAAAAAAACTATTGTGATAAAAAAATGTTAATCGAAAACTTAGATTTTGTTCAATGAGTAAAAATGTTACCTTCGCAATTTTAATAACTCATTACATTACAATTAAATAGTGAACCCATTTTAAAGTCACGATAACCCCCTTAAGCAATTGTTAGCTATACAAAGTAGTTAATTTATAGCTAACGAATACCGCTATTCGAATGTTAAAAAAATTAACGATTATTAGTTGCTTAGGCAGAAATTCCGGTAATTTTCTACCAGGGCCGATACTTTAGTAATTAAAATTTTGTATTAAATATTATATAAACTTACCCATACGTTGGCGTAGTACTCCTACCCCTTGATCCAGGCGAGCTTGGAGAAAGTGAGGATGCCACTTCGTCATCTCCGTTCATCGTTGTTTACTGAAAGCGAGAAACACAAGTCTATGAAAAATTGATTGCGAATCATTTTAATAACAGTTGCTATTAGTTTTTTATTATACAATCTTGTTTGCCCTACAAATGGCTTTTGAAATTTATACCACTTAAAATAAATTGCCGATTACGGTATTCGCTTAAAAATCAGGTGAAAATAAAATTTAAGAAGTCATTCAATAGATCATTTGTGACCCTCATAACAATAAAGTACTATCTTCTCTTAAAATAATGATGACAGAAATGTGAAGCGGAAATAAAACCTTTGCGGTTGGTTAAGCCCGTTGAAAAGCAGTCTTTGATAAGTCGTCGTAGACGTAAACTTTTAACTTAAGGTGCCATCTGATTGGTTGAGAAACTAACGTATATATGAAATAATCAGTGTTTCATATTTTGGGTCTTATCCTCTTTTTAAACAATGTTGACGGAAAAGTAAAATAGAAATAAAATGTTTGTAATTGATTTATATTAATTCTTATATTTGAATTATACAACTTTTGCAATTACTTACTTCTGTTACGAGTGAGCTCTCGCAACTTCTTTTAATAATAAAAAGTGACGGACCCTGGGATTGAACCAGAGCCGCCGACTCGCGAGTCAGAAACGCTACCA
>JAPYZP010001781.1:0-15244 GCA_030522985.1 Torymus sinensis | reverse complement strand
CGAGGCAAATTATTATTTATGCTCATTTTATTCCAACGCAAACAGTATCTCTCGCTAAGTAGGTTAAAACGAGCCCACGTTCGAAAATATATATACATTTGAATAAAGTCATTCCGCCACTTGACCCTTCAAGAGCAATTTGCACACACGCTCACGAGCGCGCACACAACTCTCACTCTGGTATTTAGGCACCGCGATGGAATCCGCCTGAGACCGAGCCGCAGAGCGGCGATGTCGCTGAGCCACGACGGCACGGTCGAGCTGCTCCTGGCCCGCGTTACGAGCAGAGACGCGGGCGTTTACACCTGCACGGCGACCAACGAAGTTGGCAAGGCAGAAACGTCCAGCAGAGTCTCCGTAATTGGCCCCGACGACGGCCTCGGCGCCGCGCGCGATGACGACCCCGCCTCGCCCCATGTCGTCGTCAATCCACCAGATGTTGATATCCCGTGAGTTTGCATGCTGTCTTGTTTCGTGATAAAAAATGTTGACATTTTGATGATATGAGGGTATGTTTACAAATTGACTTGTTCATTGGGTGTACGTTACGGTGTATTTTTACTTGAATTTTTTTTATTTTTTACAGTTTTTTATTTATTATTTACACAAAGTGTGTGGAAAAATTCGGGATAAGTTAATGGTTCTGAAAATATTGTTTTTTAAATAAACCAGTATTTGGCAACATACATGTAATTAACTATCAAGTACGTAAATAACTTTTAAAGAAATATTGCATCTTGCAGGTGTTTGTGTGAGTCATATACATCTGTGTATGAATTTAGTGTTATTATTATATCAATAACAATTCGTGTAAAAGTTGTTGATATAAATCGGTGAATGATGTTTGTACCATTGAGGTAGGTCAAGCGCGACTCCTTAGTCAAAGCAGTGCTGAATGAAAAAGTTATCTAAAATTTGAAAAATTCATTCATTTCAAATGATATCGATACTCAATGTGTTATAAAAAAAAGTGTGTTTAAACGAACTTTTTAAAAAGAATGCCGATATTTTAGGAACAGATATTTTCACCATACAACATTATTGATAAAGTATTCCCACTGGAATCTTTTTTATTTCTCAATCGATTTTAATTTTGAAGGTCTCATTTTGTTCCTTAGGTAATTTCACAGGGATGTACCGAAGAAAAAATTCAAATTACTCAAAACCCAGAAAATTACAGCCAATTTCAAAAATATATTTGTTTTACGCATGGAAGTAGGATTTGAATATTTTTGAATTTTTCCTTTGGCAAATCCCCGTGAAATTTATGCTTACGGAACCAAAGAAAACGAGTCCTTCAAAACTAAAATCGATTGAGAAACAAACAAGATTTCAGTGTTTTCTAGGAAACTAGACATGGTATGAATTATGATTTGTTTTATATTCTAGTTAAAGTTTATGACAAATGGTTCAATTTATCAAAACAGTTTGATATTTTATTCTGTACACGTTATTTTATAACATTTTTAAGTTACGACGATTTTTAATTGCATTTTCAAATTATTTGTCGATCGCGTGGTTGAGTGACAGATGAATAATGCCCCTCTATCAGCAACATCATCGGCACGTCGCAAATTAAAGAGGTAAGTAATTTAGTGCAGAAAAGTAGGATGGTGGCGCTGAATGGAGGGCACTCGGCACAGCTGATTCGGAACTACGTGACTTCCCAGTTGATCTTTTGAAATATTATTTATCTTAGAACTCTACTAGTAATTCGTATAACTGCCTTGAGAATGTTTTTATTTATATTAATACTATCGGTTACACCTATAAACAAAATCTTGTCTAGTTCCCTATTGTTTGTGGTGACAATATCTGTTTCTAAAATATCGAAATTTTATTGAAATAGTTTGTTTTTTCATATTAAATATACTTTCTTTTTATAACACATTGACTATTTATATCATTTGCACTGCTTTGACTAGAGAGTCGCGCTCGATCTACCTTAATTGATACTTAGAGCATATGTTGCTCAATTAGTTTGTTTTAAAAAGATAAATCACCCGGTATGATTGGATTACAGCATACTTTATTATTGACTTTTATTACGATAATTTGAAGTTTCTTTCTAAAACTGGATGTACTGGTAAACTATTTACATTTTTCATTTTATTATGAATATTATCCATCATTTGTCAGCCTTTATGATTTTATTCCACGAAAAACTTGAATTAACTTACTTTATTAACGACAAAAAGCTATATAAGTATGATGGAAAACCGAAAGTCACGATTGAAATGATGTTTTCGTCTGATCAACAGTTACTCCAAGGTGCCGCTGTTCGTGACGAAGCCCTTATCGACGGAGGCCCAGGAGGGCGACACCGTGATCATCCAGTGCGAGGTTGTGGGTGACCCAAAACCCGAGGTCATGTGGTTACGCGACTTTCTGAAGGTGAGTCTCTCTCACTCACTCACTCTCTCCTTTCCGCCTCGCCGATAAGTAACCCGCAGCGTTACTCGATCGCGCGACGCCGGCTCATTACCGATGTGCACGTTTTCACTCAACCCTCGGCACGCGCGTACTCGCAATGACGCGCGACGGCCTTGCCGCCTCGAACTCTCTCGCCCAAGACAGAAAGACCGAGAGAAAGAGAGAAACAGGCGCTTTTGCCAAAGTACCGAGTTTCTCGTGCGCTTGACGGATGGCTCATTAATCACCGGGATGCTAAGAAGATTTTTCGACGGCGACGCTTTGGAGAATAGAAATGGCCGGCAAGCAATAAGGAGTTGCACGCGCGAGAAAGTTTTTGGAGATCGGCCGATTGTTTACCTTTTGAGTCACGTATAGCTCGTCGTATAGAGTAGATTATGCAATGCTGCCGCGCGTTTGATCATGCGGGTTTGAGTGAACGCAGAGTTTCTCGTAATGACATTTTGTGAAACTCTAAATTTTTTTTAGTTTTTTAAATTAAAGCTGAGGAACAAGGTTGATAAATTTAGGGCCGTGTCGGGGGAGAAGTTGAAAGAATTTTCGAAACGAATTCAATACGTAAATGAGCATAAATTCGTATTTAATTTATCTATATATGGTGGTGAAGTATTATACCGACATGCATCTCATCAATTTAACATGGAGAAGAATTTAAAAAATCCGAGACACGAAAGTAAAAATATTAAAAGCCTCCAGAAAATGAGTCATCGATGAGTCGCGGCATCTTGACGCCTGCCCTACATATCGACGTGCATTTATATTAACACGTTACAATATGAGTTATAAATAAATAAATAAATACATCGTAAATTATTTTTAAACTGTAAAAAACTATAAATTTCGATGCACCAAAGCCGTTATGTCGGTTTAACTATGCCTTAAAAACCGGATGATTGATTTGTGCAGGATATTGTTCGTTTAGCGCCAGTTAAGTAACTTTTGCTTAAAAGTAAAAGTTACTTAAAAGCTTCCTTGAAAAGGATAATTTTACTTTTTAATCAGCAATTTTTCTCAATTTCAATATTAAATTCTACCAATGCAAAACGGTATTCCAGATGTATCCTCCACGTTACGAAAAATCCAATTAGCCCCCGACCACTCATATTTACATATGACACAATAAAAAAAGAAAGACTCTTAATATAACCTCCCGAACCGCGTCGAGAGCAAATATACACACGCGTGTCCCTCATCTTGCGAACGTGACAACACAATCAAGCTCCCCAGCCCGGTAAAAATCTCTCAGCCACTCAGCTCTTTATCTGGGCGGCAAAGAAAAAAAGAAATGAAGAGACGGCGAATGCAAATCACGGACGGTAATTAGCGCAGTGCCTGCGCAATTAAAAATGAATCTTCATCAATCACCCGCACAGCCGCGTCTATCGGCCGAAATTTCACCTCCAAACGCGGACAATAGGGTTCGGAGCACTCCTAGCGATTATAGCTATCCTATACTTTGCGGGAGGACGCACCTTTGCGTAAGAGAAGAGCCGAGGCGAGAATGACGTGTCGCGCGCGCACCGCCTAGTAGCCGATACGTATACGAGCTCGAGCGGCGCTACATTTAATGTGGGTCAAGGTAGCCCCGCGCGCTCTCGCACACGCGAAAAGAAATGATATTCATTATGCCCGTATTCGGCGCTCGTCGGCCGTGTGTACGCACCTCGCCGCTTACTTTCAGCTATTCATCATCTGGCCGCTGCTCGCGCGCGCGGTAATTGCAACGGCGCGTATCGCTTCGGCTTTTCGCGCGCTCCTCCTCTCTTTCTCCCGTGTACCCCCGCGCGTGCGTGTACGCGCCTTTTTTGCATCTCTCCATATACGTGACGGCTTTTTTGGCCCTCGTCTCTTCTTCCCGACACTTTCACGCTTGCGAGTCGTCGTCCCCCGCCCGCCCCCTCCTCTTCGCCGCTACTCTCTGCGCTTCTCGACGAGCCGCGTCGTTCATTTTTGGTATGGATTTTATTAGTCATCGCGATCGGGATGCCTGCGTGCTTGACTCGAGGGGACATTCCCCTGGATTTACTATGTTTTTCGAGCGTATATGTTACGTAAACACCTTTATGCGTTATGGATCGTTTATTATCTGCAAATTTTATTATATAGACACTCTGGGTGAAATAATTGTAGAGGTGGGGCTAGGAAGTATTTTAACGGTATTTTAACGGTAGTATTTTAACGAAAGTATTTTAACGGTTTTTTAACATTCCAACTGTCAAAGTTCTCTAAGCGAAAGTCAATTGGGTGTATATATGAATAAAAATTGGAAGGGATCGAGTTAAATTAGTTGTAATTCTATATAATATATGAAATACTACAAGCCAGAAACTATCCCGGTAAAATGTGCTTTTTGACGAATCGTTCAGCCTTTTGTTCTAATTTATTTCACTAAAAATATACCTACGCACAAATGCAATAATGTTTGTTGCGTTCTTTCATTTCGTAAAGTAGTTTTTATAGAATAGTTCACGTTGGAATAACACGTTCGAAATCAGAACCAGTTATATATGTAGATATAACTGCTATTGTCTATCGTATAGCATGTCTGGCGCATGAAAGTAGTACTTTGAATAGAAAATCCATTGATCAATCTTTTTAACTATATTTCTTTGCGAGCAAATTTAGGTGATCCGGACTATCTTATCTGCATAATATGTAATGATTATGTTTGATCATGTGTAAAAGATACATAAATCAGATATTATCTTTTAGCAATCGAGGTGTCATTGCAATCTGTAGTGTAACTCAAAGTTTGTCACTTCTGATAAATTAGTTTGGTGGCAACCCTTGGCGCCATACTGGAATATATAAAGCGTCCTACTTTCATTCAATGATATTTTTAATGTTATTTTTATACGCATTAAATAAAGCTGGTAATGTATTCATTATAATCTTGAAAACATCATATTTTTTATTATGTCATTGAAAATAATGTTAACTTGAAGATATGAGTATTTAATAATGTTTAAATCTCGTTAAAAAGTTAAGTAAAATAATTTAGAACTTTTTGAAAAATAAAAAAAAAAAAATAATATGTCAACGTCGAATTCTTTTTCTACATAAAAAAAATAAATTGATCGTATCCTTAAATTTCTACTCCAACGCCATACTATATGTTTCACGATCCAAGCGCGTACCTATTCTAAGAACAATAATACGATAATTTTTACGAATATTCATGCCATTCGCGACCTACAAGCAACGACGGAATTACTGCATCCTTTTCTGTAACTACTCCGCATCATACTTCATTAAGCGTGCCTCACGCATCGATAAATTCCGATTCCGAGGGCGTTCGACTGCTCTGAAAAGTTTTATCGCGCTGCGGCATCGCGCGGCAAGAGAAATTGTGTACTTTACATACACGTTATACACACCTCGCAGCGGCCACAATAGCAATCATGTAGGTATACGCGTTACGCGCAAGCTGAATAACGACGGTACGTATCGAAGAAGTTCGGCTTCTTTTATTTCTTGTGAGAGAAGCGAGCCTTGAGCGTATAGTTTATGCGCTCCTTGCGCGGGAGCTTAGGCGAAGGAGGCTTCATTTTTGTAAGGTGAATTATGGAAATGGCTTTTCCGCCGCGTTTGATGGGTTCGGGGTTGCGGTATTTATGTTAGCACAGCATCGTAAAGATGATATTTTATTTATATTAAGTATTTTAAGAATTAAGCAATCAGCTTTTTAACGATTTCAATAATTGTGTACAATTATTAATTAACAATTTTACTAGCGACATCTGCAATCAATTATAAGAAAAAAAAAATGGACGATTATATTTTTTCGTTTTTTTTTTTCATGGGTTATCATATTTACATCTTGTTAAGTACTCTGCGATGTAAAAAACTTGAAGTTGTTGAAACTGTGCTTAAATAAAGGTATAAAGTGGGAAAAAAAGATTTAATTCAATCAGAAAATTCACGTGCTGTGGCTATAAAATGCGTTATAAAATTTTCGTCGAGTATACGTTCTTTAATTACAGGTGATGTAATAAAGCGAAGCTTGCCATAAAATTGCTCTTTAATAAATTAACGTAAGAATTTCACTAAAAGCATTCGATATACCTGTCCTTTTCTATACGTTCGTAAATTTTAAAATATATTTCGATCAACTGCGGCTCTCGACAATTTTCTAGCGAAATAAACCAATCGCGGGTATCACCAACGTGGAACTCGCATAGCATCGTTTAATTCGCGTAATTCGCGCACGTATCGTAAATTCCGTTAATCGTCCATAAATTTCCGTCACTCGACTCGCCGAAGTCAGTTATTCCAACTGTGTTTTTCTTTTTTCGTCGCATCGATACGACGGCGGCGGCGGCGCGTGCGAAAGAATTGAAAAGGACAAAGCAAAAAAACGCGTAGCGTATAGGAGGAACAAAAAAGGAGGAAGAGGCGGGAGAGCGAGAAGAGCGAGGAAGGAGCGAACGCGCCGCGTGGCCGTTTTTCTGAGCGCGTAATGAAAACTAACGACGTTAGAGGCGGTTTCGAGCGTCCTTATTGGCTTATCATGGATCGATGAGTCAATATATATGGTTTGTTTTTTACGTAATTGATCGTTAGATGGATGGATGGATTGCCGCTAACAATACGATTTATTAGCGGCATTCGAAATGTGGATTCGTATTCAAATAGTTGGGCTTTACTTACGTGGAAAGAAGGTTAATTGGCAGCTATATGTGACCGCTCCTTAGAAAACAATATACGAAAAACAGGCGTGAAAAGTCATACTTGTAATTCTAGTGACGTGGTGAACAGTATGGGTTTAGGCTTCTTGGACAAAAAAATCGATGACTGGTAAATTTTTTCTGTTACATTATATAAGAGCGCAACTGTGTAGCGATACCTAATCCTATAAATTTTATTTTGCTTCCTCATCGAAGAGGAATTCCAAACATTTTATTTTGCTTCCTCATTGAAAAAGAATTCCTAAGCTAAACAAGTAATTATTGTCGAAAAATTCCAATCTAAAATCCATATCGTAGTGATATTATAGTAAACACAATACGTTTTACCATTTGTTAGTATAAGTGAACTAAAAAATAACAATTCATGTTACATTTGAATCTTTCGTGATAAAGTAGTTTGTTTAACGAACCTTTCTGCCGCGGCATTCTGAAAACCTCTTTCGAAAAAAATACCTTCGCGCTGTTATAATAAGATCATTTTTTTGCCTTTATTATGTACAATCTGATTTCACCGCTTATATGGCTTAATGACTCGAAATATGTGTCACATACTCATCTCTAAATAGACATCACGTTTATGTGATTCAGAAACTTATTTTTCTGCATTTATTTCATCAAGAGGTCCTTTTATACTTGTCCGACACATTTTTCAGTCTTATTTCACACCTAAAATATGTACTTACGAATACACTTATTTTTTAGCATTTCATTATATAATGTAACATATATATAACTTAAGGATCGTCGCAAATGAACGTTATAATATTATACATAATTTCATGGGATAAAACTTAGAAAGCAAGTACTTAGATTGATGCGAAATTTCTTAGGAGTGCCAATATATTAAAAATAATTAATTTTCGATCAAGACTGGTTATACACGTTGATATACATAATGAAAGGTTCAACTTTGCCAAGTTCCCTATAAGACACTGGTAAATAGATATTTATTAACACTTACGTAAAATTACAGTTTGCTTAACCATAGCTCTTAATTATTTTCAATTCATTTAACGTTATAAAAACTTCGAAAACCGATCATTTTCAATCGCGCGAAACGATTAATTTCTTTCAAAAGAAAGCTCGAAGAAAATCGATCGACCACATATTATAATAAGCATATTCGCAGAACCAGTATCGCGCTCTTATATATGGAACAATAACGCCTCGCACTGCCCTACCGTAAGCAACATCGTTACATAAACAAACACACATTTGCGCAATCGCGCGAATGAGGAATTTAAAATTCAGAGCTATAAGAACTTGTTTCCCATGACCATTTTCCTACAAAAGAAAAACACCTTTGACCCGCTATCCCGCAGCATTCCAATCAGCCACCAAAGAATCAAATCCTTTCCTCTTCCCCGACCTCCTCTATCCCCACGAGACAGCAAAAACCACCATCATCATCATCTCATACCCCCCTCTCTCTCTTTATCACTCAGCAAAAAACTTTTCCGTTAACCTGCATAAGTACGTAACGCAAAGAACTGCAACCATCGCGAAAGTGTCAGGCTGCTCGAGTGTGGTTTTGCCCCACCTGCGCTTGCGCAGGCAGGGGTCCACCTCTCGGCACGCGCCTAGAATAAGGGAGAGAGAGAGCGAGAGAGGACGGCTCGAGCGAAAGAGAGATCGCTTGCTTGCGCGCGCAGGCGGCAATCGCGCACGCTCCGTCGGCTCGCCCACACGTGCTGCATGCGCCGGGCGCGCGCCCGCCAAAGAGTGAGACAGCTGCTCTGCTTGTGCTCGTATTGCATGCGAGAGTGCAGCGCGCGGATTGTGCATGCGCACTCGTTGCGCCGCCCCGTCGAGGCGCCGGCTCCCGCTAATGATCGCGTATCACAGGCCGCCGCCGCTTCTTCTTCGGTATATGTATATGTCGAGTGTGTATAATTTCTAATAGAGAGTGGATTGCGGAAGTGTGCAGGAGTACTGTATTGGTGTGTGATAAGGGTGCGAAGGAGGAAGTGATTTGTGGTGGATGGGGATGCTGGTTGGGGTGGTGCCAAAGGTGCTGCTGGATTAGGATTCGATAGCTTCGCAGAGTAAGTCGAGCGGTCAGACGTTTTTTTCGGTGGTTTATTATTATTTATATGTGTGTATTGGAATGAAGGGACTTTCGGTTTCTTTAATTCTATGGAAGATTGTAAGAAATAAATTTACCTATTTTATTTTAATATTGCACTCGAAACTTCTGTAATTCTTTCGAATAAATTTCTTATTTAATTTTCGTTTTTAATTGAATTATTTTCAGTAATATAAATTTGAATTATTAATTATTTATTTGAAGATTCTTTACCCAGATGTTTATCACTAGATACTTTTTTCTATAGTGAATTGGGCTCACTTTAATAGTTAGAGTTAATTGAAATTTATCGCACGTGTTTAGTTTCACTCTTTAACCCGCAGAGTATTTCTGAAAGTTTTACGAAAATTTACTACCTGCGGGCATAATATTTTATTTGTGTCATGAAAAGTCGACGCCCAATAATCGTAATAACGCGATTGCTTGAGAATGGAATATACAATAGATTACTGTTTGCAATGTTTGTTGCATTGTTAAATTTATTGTTTGAAGGGAGAGGGTATTGAAGTGGATTGAAAAAGTCATTATTCAATTCTCATTTTAAAGGGTTTTTTAAAGTTTGCACTACTCAGAAACATTTTTTTTTTTAAAGATAACATCCAAATTTATTTCCAATTTTATTTACGATGTTTTAAATGGAAAACCAAAATTTCAATATTTTTTTACTCGACGCAACATTTTTCGTCTTTAACTGGCGGTTATAGCGCATCAAGTTTTGAACAATTTACTTGAAACTATACACATACAAAATTTTTTAGTTTTGTAAGAGAAATGTGAAGGGATTTTAGTTTTAAAATTGGTTATCTGTTTGTTAAATGTACTTTTGTATTAAAAAGTTTAGTTTATTCTTATTCAAAGATGTTTAAAAATTTAAGAGTATAATGATTGGGTTGAAATCAATTCATACTTGTTTTAGAAAACTCAAAAATATTGTACGTGCATAGTTGCAAGTAGATGGTATAAAAATTTTGTTGAAAACTCGTTTAAAAAGCTCTAACCTCTTGTAAATAAAATATTTTTCCGATTGTCTTAAAATTAATTATAAAATAGTGTATATTTTTTACATAAAGAATGAATTTATGATCAAACTGATGACGCCAGTATTATATATTAGTATTATTATAACACCACTCACCCTAGGTAGATGTGAACCTATTAGTAGGTATAATCTTACTTTCAAACGTTCATGTTTTTGTTATAATCCTAGTAGAAAAGTCTTGAAGTAAATAAAAGAAAAATAGCTGATTTCCAGGGCGTAAAAGGCGGAGTTAAAAGCTAACATTGACCGTACTCAATTGGGACTTAAAAATTTCAAAGATGTGTGAAACAACGTTAATTATAATAACCAACTTTTAATATATTTAAAAACGTGAGAAAACCCTTTTATTTTTTAAACTAACCAACCACTGATACTTTAAAATTAGATACTACACTTTAAGTGCTACAACTTCTAAGCGATCTAAAAAGAGCTAAAAGTGCTTAATTTTTTCTTTATATGTATACAAACATGTAGGATAGTCCATATCGGATCGAGAGATTTAACGTGAATTCTTACAATACAAATCGAAGCTCTTTGTAGCGATTCTCACGTATACAATAACTATTAATTTTTTATATTCTATTCTGAAATCTTTTGTTTAAATAATTTTGTTTCTTAACTAATTTTTTTTAGAAGAAGTTATTAGAAATGGAATTAAGCGATCTTTTGTATGAGGTTTGGTCATTACAGGTGTTGAACAATTACGACCGTATAATTATCGTATAAAACTCTTTTCTTTTTGTAATGGCATCAACATACATCAAACCAGCACACTGTATAAAACTTACAAAGCATTTCGGAGAGCGTTAGTATAATTTAAACTCACAAAAGAAAAATAAAAGTTTTATTGTAAATAAATAACTATACAATTTGATACATGTTATAAAAGAAGCATCGCACGTAAAACTTAAATACACATAAATTGTACATTTATTACCGCTTTTACAGAGCATAAAAATGTAACAATCTGAGTACTTAAGCTTCGAGGTCATTTATCTCAATATAATATATTTGGGATTTTACATATCCCCGTAGGCATGACTCGGTGATGAATTAACATTAATTTTTTATTTGCACTATTATTTATATATGTAATTTACAACTTTAGTTTTTGACTCTTAAGCGCTAATTATAAATATTAATTTTACAGTTTGACAAGTGACCAACATTGAGTCAAATTTCAGTGTTTACTTATACTTTTTCTATGTATCATATGAAAATGATTTTGAATTAATATATTTATAAGTCTTAAAATTTACACTCAAACTGGTAACCTGATAATTATTGATTCATTATCAAAGTAAACTAAAAAAATATAATATAAATATTAAACATATATACGAAAAATCTGTAATACGTACCTAAAATCTGAAAAAACGGTATTAAGCTTGCTATAGGAGACATCAATACACATTTTATATAACTATTCAAAATAGTTCAATTTAAGTGTTAAAGTAATTTCGATATATAATATTTAATTCATGTTCAATAATAGATTAGCACTTTCGATAGATTGTATATAGTAAAACCAGATATTGTTTCTGATTTTAAACCTATACTCCGCATTAAGATTGCACAGAAAATGATCCCACTTGCGTGAAAACATTTAAAATTACCATCAGTAATCAAAAGTTCTTCACTCGTCAAGCCGAAACAATTCCCTCTTATACATATTCAGACAGCTCGACGCGTATATTCACGTCGTGTATATATCGTAATAAAATTTTTCATCCGATCGATCCTTCGATCCGAGCGGGCGCCTTTGCGGCGAGTGCGTCGTCTCTCCCTCGCCGATCCTCCTCCTCCTCTCTCTCTCTTATTCTCGACGTATTTGGATTCCGCAATTCCCGAGTCGAGTCGCGTACGAGGCGCGCGCGCTACGGCAATGACTGTCGGGGCTCCTATATGCCATGCGTAAGTATTCGCGCGCGACGTTTTTAGCCGGCGAAACTGCGATGATTCACCCGCGGAACTCAATTAGCCGCCGTATCCCGCGGTGGCGGCCGCCTGGTACTCTCGTGTGATAATGGGGTGGGTACTCGCCGATTTTATTTGTTTTTTTTCCTTCTTTTAAATCGGTCCGCTCCTCTCGTCACGATTTTGCCGCCGCCGCCGCAGCTTTTTCGCCTCGATGTCGCGCCGCGGTCAGATCGCATTAATTTTGCGGTCGACGTCTCGACGTGACAGGGAATCGACGCGTTGTGTCCGTGCGCGCGCAGGTTTTTTTTCGAGCCCCGCCGTCGTCGTCGTCGTCGATGTATGTACTCGAGCGTGTACTTTGTTTTTCGTCGTGGCGAGCAGGAGAGACGAGACGCGAGCGTGACGTATGCCCACGTATGTAGGTATATATACTCGCAAGAGTCGCGGCGAACAACATGATATTTTCATTATGTTTGATGAATGGCTCGCTTTTGTGCACTGCACTGAGAACTGGAAAGCGATGCCGAAGGAATCGCGGCTGTAAAATCAATTTGTCTTCGATGTTTTCTTGGTGGCTGATTGATTGCGGATTCTCGTTCCGTTTCACTTGGCTTTTTGCAGTTAAATATTCATAGACTTTTAAACGAAGTACATTCCCAACGTGATATAATAATTTTTACGGCAACGTTAAAGTTGATTAATTTATTAATAAAATTTAGGTAGATTTCATTACTGTAAAATAACAAAGCTTATAAACAATGTATATTAAATGTGCTTTCGAATAAAATGCAGAATAAGCGTAGTAATTTTTTTTTACTTTCTACTTCTAAAGAGATTTGTCTTGTTTAAATAAAATTCTGAAAGACTTTTTTATTTTTTTTTGTTATTTATTCAAAGTAGTTTGCCTCGGGTAATACAGAAATCGACAGATTTGTATCCATGAAGTCGCTTCACGTACATATATACCATACTTTGAATTCTCCACATGAAGTGGGCCACGCCATTCGGTTCTCTAAAATTGCGGATTTTATAAACTTTCTAAATGACTAAATTTATACTGTGTCTGTAAAATTTTATTTTGTACTATATAAAATTTTTTGTTTAAAATCTCAAAAGAATGTTTTATTTAACGAAAAATATCTAATACGAATACAAATTAAGTATAGATGATTGGATACTTAATTGTATTATTGCATTAAGATTAGCTGTGTGCTTTGAAAAAAGTTGCATCATTGTGTCATATTATAGATGACTTTTGTTGATAATTTAAGTAAAATTTACTATAACTGTCAAAAAATACTGATTGTATCGAAGAATTGATATAATTTATATCGATATCAAATTGAGATTTTAAACAACTGAGAAAAGTACACGAACTTCAAATGCGTAGTAATAAAAGTCTATTTCCTTTTAAAAAGGCCTTTTCTCACTGAACCTATTTATTTTGTATCTGTCAGAACTAATTGCATTGTTATAGGTAGCAATTTAAACTGAATTAACAATAGCAAGTAAAATTGTAAATTTCGATACCATAAGGAGCTGCGGGCTCATCAGATATAGCCAATAATAGTAGGCCGAAAAGAATTTTTATTTCAGCTACTGTCGTTAAGTTTCAACATGCGCGGACTATTTTTTGACCTGGAATAAAAAATATATGACTTAATTGACGATTCAGCCGTGAGTCACAATTGTCACACTTACAGTTCACGCGTGGACAAATGTTTTCGCGCGCCAGAAAATCAAACGGGTCTTATTACGCACGCGTTTATCGATTTTCGCTTTGCATTGTCTTTCTTATCGTAAGTATCAAGTTTCTTTAATAAATTAACAGAGACAAAGAGAACTTTTCGTGAAAATCAGATGCAATATCGTGAATAAGTTAAAAAATAACACTCTGCGACCATGACTCTTATACATACAAAAATAATTTATAATTTTACGAACGAGTTTGGTTCAAATTAATTTCTGTTTAGAATCGCAAGTATCGAATAAATATTTTTACTTTTCCATACTTCAATTGTTTTTGAAAATATTTATATAGTATTTTTAAATCAATTCTAATAAAATATAGCATTATATAGCATGGTCTATATAATAGCATAACTATCCAATATTTTTCTATATATACGTGAAAATATCTACGCCTAGTTACATTGAAAATTTTTCAACTATAATACGGAACTACATTCGACTTGAATACATCGCTGTTTAATAAGTTAATTTCATCATTTAATTCAGATGCTAAAAGAAAAATAGCCACCAGTAAATTACCCAGTAAATTTCCTACTATTAAAACTAGCGCCAAAGATATTTTCCAAAATTAAACTGTACTTATACTTCTGCGAGAACAACGTCAGAAAAAAAGGATAAATCACAGGACCAAAAACAAACACAGGCGAATGGAAAGTGACAATTTCGAAGTGACAAAAGTAAAAGATCCATATGAGGACTTGAATTGCGTCACGGCTGAAAGATCATAATTAAATTAATTGCCAAGCGCAAAGAGAAAAGTCACTCCTCCCCCTTTCATCTTGCCCAATCGAAAGAACGCCGTGCAAAAGCGACGATCGCGGCTCGAAAAAAGCCCGACAAAAAGCCCAAATGAAAGAGTATCGGGTGAGGCCTTAAAAAGCGCACCACAAATATTCCGAGAAACAATCATCGGCGCTGCGAGCGACAGAAGCGTTAATTGCCGCTGAAAATCCTGTCACTTTCCGTGACGCTCGATTATGTCAGCGGGGAAAATCAATCGGCTCGCTCGATAAGGCCAGGACACGTCCATTGCGCGCATGCACCAGGAAAAGGGAAAAGCGGCGCGCGGCGCTCTCGCGATTTTTATCTTTCGCCCCGAGATCTGTGTTCGCGCGCGAACGGCGGCGGCGGCTGGGAGCGCCAAAAAAGCGCGGCGTGCGCTGCACTTTCGCTCCCTATATGGGCGACGCGACACCGTCGCGATCGCACAACGGCGTCTCTGTTAGGCCGCGCGCACGCCGCCGCCGCCTGTGCGTATTTTTTGCCTCGCTTTTGATGCTGCGCGCGAGCGCGCGCACGAGAGCGTCTTCTTGTTTTTTTTTCGTC
>JAPYZP010001780.1:0-20581 GCA_030522985.1 Torymus sinensis | reverse complement strand
AAGATTATTATATGCAAATGCATTGGTACATAGAATTTTACGACTTAATGGCCGGATATGAAGATGCAACATTTAAACTTTTTTGCCGCATCTCTTTTCCACGGTAAGGCGGATATTTAAATTTATATTTAAGGTCGTACCCTTTAGTGTCACTTTTTATCATCTGAATAAACTTTAAAACGGAAGAGCAACAGGCCGGTATAGCAACAATTACGCAATTATGCAAGATCTGCACGCTCCCAAGTGTGAAGCACGCTCGAACAAAAAGAAATTAGCCACTTGAAAAAACAATAATTCGCCGCTCGACATTTTTCGACGTTTAAGCAAAGCGATTGTCAAGCTGCGTGCGCGCGCGCGCGCAACAGCAAATTACGCTCGATGTACTTTTAAGCATCGTACAAAGTGTGCCCGGTAATCTACCGTTGATAATGCAGGCCTCGTGTTGGCTGCACGCTTCGTTTGCGCGAAAACTCGAGAAAATTATGAAATACCAAAAGAGCTAATTGCCAGTCTGCGCCGAGAGCTGTTTTTTTCAAATATATATACACGCGAGCACAACGTGTGCGCGTCACCGCGAAGTTAACACTTGGAAACATTGTGCGCCAATTAAAAAGAATTTTTCACTTACTTATGTAAAAACTTATTTGCGCGCATTAATGTGTATCCATAAGGTTATGTTTATGTAATAAATCGTCGTTAATTAGCCGACGCGTTTTTCTGCCTAACTTGGGGGAAAAAGCATATAAATTAAAAATTGTATACTCCATATGGCAATATTTATTAATATTTAATTGAATTTAATATCTGTGCGATTAAAAAGTGTAAACTCGTTAACAAGATTAAATCTTCATAACTTTTTTTCAGCAATTAATGAGAGTAATATTCTAAAATACATTCATGCTATACATTTTCACATCAAGCGCGATAACATCTTTTCCTCGTACTCGTGAATTCGTATCTGAACATGTCAGAACAAAGCATGTCGGTAACACAAAGTGATGTTTCACTTCCAGATAAATAATAGTTTCAAATTATGAACGTGGATATACAAAAATTATGAAAATCTTCATACTTTGCAAAGCATATAACATATACTTCAACGTAATCCATTCGCGCCGATCTAAAAAAAAAAACACCCTCACTGTACAGCCATCCCCAGAGAAATTCCTCGACCGAGGCAAGCCCTGAACAAATATGCGCAAACTCACGCAAAAATTTCTCTCGCTCTCTCTTTCTCCTCATGCCATCGAGGAAACGACGAGCAACAAAAAGCTCCGTGCGATGATAATGCCACAAAGGTTAAAGGATGCATACACACATAGTGCGATTGGCGATTTGCGCTAACCAAACAGCGAGGCACGCCCACCCCACCCGTAATTTGCCCGCCGGGCGGAGGAGGGCGAGATACCGGCCCCCTAATCGGGACCCCGCGCTAATAACAGGATCACCCGCGGCGCGCCTCGCGTCTTCGCACACACACACACACACACGTACGTACTCACGCATACGGCCAAACCGCGCGACGCTTCGCGTTTGTAATTTTGCTCGCTTACATTGATTTTCGCCATTTTCCCGCGCTGGCGATAAGCTCGAGTTTTTGCGTGGGACGTCGTGATTGCATGGATTATCGGCGAGTATTTGCTTTGGCTCGGGCGACGCCTCGGGGGTCCCTGCTTTCAATGCGATCACGCAAAATCGCCGCCTGCGTTTCTTCGCGCTGAGATTCGCGGCTCATTGATTTTGCGAGAGGGAGAGAAAGATAAGGGGGATGGTAAAAGGAAAAGTGATTCTTTTTGAGGCGAGAAGGTGGCTGTTTGCGGTAAGCACTGTGATTTCGTGTTTAATGTTGTGTGAATTATATACGGATGATGGCGGGAGTGTGCTGTGCATATGTTTAGTGATTTTTAATGTTGGGAGATTGATTTTATAATTCTATAATATCTGTGTACTTTTGGCTGGAAGTTATAATGGAAGTGGAGATAAAGATTTGTTTATCAGTTTGTTTTTGAGAAATGTAGTTTCATTTATTCTGGATATAATAATACTATTCCGTTATAAAATAAAATAATCCGATCTCTTTCACACTCAACCTATTTGTCATTTCCATAATGTTTCTATATAACTTGATAAATTCGGTTTTTGTAAGCGAATATGCTCTTCGAGACCACTGCTACCTCACGAGGTTCGATTCATTCGAAAGAGAAGAGATCACGTCAGGCGTAAGCGAAAAGACGGACACACGACACGAAAAAATTGACTGTGTTATTTCTTAGTTACCTATACAGTGAGAACTAGAATTTTGTGAAATGGTTGATGAACTTGGAAGAAAAAGGACGTCTCACTCTTTGTAATTATAAGAGGAAATCTTATTTGTAATTGAAAATAGAATTCAGTTTTAATTTCAAAGTATCAGTTTCCAAATCTGTCATCTGAATTCTTATTTTGTGTAAAAATTCAGTAGGATCGATAGCGGATTAGAGCATCTCCAGCAGCCTAAACAATTCTTCTCTGCTCTTGTATAACTCACTCGTCTCGCAGCACCACAAATGAAGAAATAATTTTTAGACCATCCACTACTGGCGCACGTACACACATACACGACTGTATATATATATACGCAACGCTCGCTCGTTCGCTCGCTCGTCCTCGCTCGTTACTCTCCCGCCGGGCTATCATCAATCGCGAGTGCGCGCGCGAGTAGCCGTTCTCCGGTCGCGCGCGACGTCGCTCAGCCGCGGCTCCGCGCTGCTGATTTGCTCGACAGTATCGAGTCCATTTGTAAGATCGGATCGCCGGTAAATTGCCCATAAAGAGAGGATTTATCGCGCGGAAAAGCGCACCGCGTAAAACACCGCGTCGCCTCTAGGAGAGAGACGATTGCGGCCCCGTCGCTCGCTCCCTCGCTCGCAAATCCGATTCGTGGATTCAAACGAGCGGCCGCGCGACGTCCCCCTGTTTCCAGCGCGTCTTATTTCCTCGACTGCGAGTGGACAATCGGCGCGTATCGCGCGCGCGCGCTGCCACCGCTGCGAGCGTGTATATATTTGCGAGCGCCGGCCCGCTGTATTTCTTTTTTAATTTGATGCGCTGAGAGGTGTACGGCGGCGGGGTTTGCTTTTTAATTGATAAAGTGAGAAAAACGTCGAGAAAGGTGTAACTGTGCTGCGGAGGATATCGTTCGAATGGAAAGCATTTACATGCTATTAAGGGAATAGTTTTCTTGAAGAAAAACGAAAACTTTAATTTAACGTTTTACGGGAAATAGCGAGCTAATGTAATTGTTGCGTTTTTCAACAGTTTTTTTATCAGCTAAGAATCCTGAAATCTAATCTAACTTTTTCACGGTACCTGAGCAGCAGCGTCAAAACAGTTTTTTATCGAACCGAGATAACTAGAAACTACTGCATTTTCTGCGGGATTACTTATATAACTCTATGAAGGTAATATTTCTACTTTAAAGATCGCTTATCACTTCTTTCCCTATTTCGAACTACTTCATTGCCTTACTTGGTAGCCTTAATTAAGTTAAATGTACAGTGAATGATATCCGCTATCGAGAGTATTTACATTTTATTCAAGTAGTACTATTTTCCATTTTAATTCGACAGTTTAATAAGTTGAATTACAAATAAAAAGACAATTTTGACCATATTTTCTGGCATTAGTTTTGGAAAATCATACATTTTAACACATTAACAAAATTTTCAATAAGTTTTAAAAAGATAATCATTCTTCATATAAGAATACGATAGAATTACATAATACTACAAAGTTTCATATAAAGAATGTTACAATGATTCAAGGTTTTTACAGTCTGTGGTATGAAACTCGTTGAAACCTATTATAACGAAAGGCGCTTTATCTTCCAGCCATTTCAAAAACTACCTCCCCAACGAGCTGACAACGTAGCACCGAAAAAACCTCCCGACTGTCTTCCCAAGCTTCTCGCAGCACGCGGAGGCGGGCGCAAGTAAATACTCCTCTCAAAGTCGAGCGCGCATGCGCACACAGGGGCAGCCGCGTCGGCGGGGCAGCAATCGGGACATAATCTACCTCATTTAAGATCTCGAAACTCGTATACCTTGAAACACACGCGCGTCTCTCTGCTCGACGCATACATCCTCCGCTGCGCGCTCGGAGAGAATCGAAGCTGTTGCTGCTCTAAAGGGAACAACAAAGCCGGTCGAGCAGGATGCGCGCCGGGGAGACAAAAGTAAACTCCCGGGTAAATAGAATGGGCTGCAGTACAGCGCGGCTGCGGTGGGGGGTAATTAAGAGCGTCCTTTTTAGGAGGAGCAATAACTTACGTGTAATGAGAGTAGGACGGGCTGGGCTGGTCGATGTGCTGCTGCTGCTGCTGCTGGGCGATGCTGCCGGGCGTCTGGGCGCCCTGGTCCCTAGCCGAGGGCGAGGAGGCCGTTGGCGGGGCGCTCGCGGGTGGCGGTGGCACGACGCCCGCCGCGTGATGGTAGCGCTGGCACATCTCGGCCAGGTTCCAGCCATGGGCATCCATATATTATAATCGTCGGCGCTGCTGTAGCGGGCCGCGCTCGTCGTCGTCCTCGTGCGCCTCGTCGCGCGCTTCCCGTCGTCCTCGTCGTCCTCGGGTCGTCAGCGGCAGACCCCGCCGGCGCACCATCCATTGCTCGGGAGGAGCCCGGGGGTGGCTCTGGCGCCGTCGCCGGCGTGACGGCCCGGGCACGGGGATAAGCGCCCGCTGACGCCGCCGCGAGCCGCGCTCATGCGCGACAGTTGGTCCGTCTTTGCTGTCTGGATTCTCTGCGGCGTTTTGTCAGTTGGGAAGCGATCGGGTGGTCTGAAAGTATAAAGAAAAAGAGTTAAATTAGTTGGAGCACGAAACTTTAAAAGTTCATTTAGACGTAATATTACTACTGCTAACTAGCTGTAAACATTCGTACTTGATCAATAGATACGGGTCTCTGCAGGTTAATTTATATTTCAGTGTCTAATCGCACTTTTTAGACAAACTAGTTTATTACGATAAAATATTCTTGTAATTACGATAAAGTGTCGAACATCTAATAAATTCATATGTACAGTATAACACAAAAAAACTTGAATTTATAGTACGATAAATGCAGTTTTTCCATAATAAATTATTTTGAGATATATATTAATGGCACAAACGATACATAAAGAAAAAACGACAAAATCAAGAATTGAACAAAAAACCAATAGCTATTGATAAAACCGCAGCCAACAAAACTGGCCATTGGAGCATCTCGGTGCGCATTCTTTCATGCATCTTATATCCACGTTCGGATCTCGCGCGCGACTCAAAAGATCGGCAAGGAAGGCTAAACACGTGTTACGGCATTCTCGTGCGGAAAAATGCGTGTACTACACCTACATACATACATACATACATGCACAGGCGCGTACACCCTGATCGGAATATAATTTAATGGGCTCCTCAAATAAAATCCCCGGCGCGCATCTCTAATTGGGTATATATATGCGCTCGAATCTCGCAATTATTTTCAATCGGAACACACGGATAGCGCCTTATCTCGGCCATAGCATCGATGCTCGCCCGACCTCTACCCACTGCGCGCGCACTCGCGCCATAAGAGCGGAAATAAACGCAAAGTGCAATCGATCCTCCCGCCATCTGTGAATATACCGCGATCTCTCTGCTATCCCTACATACACATACACACACCGGCGCGCGTCATTTCGATGCGCTCGCGCGTAATCTAAATCTATAGGGGGCTACCGGGAGCCGCGCGCGGAAATCTCGAGCGTCTGATCGCTCGCGGGCCTAATGATCGCCTGCTGACGGCCGCGAGCCGACGATCGGCTGCGCTGGCAAATTTCGCGCTCTCGAGGAAAGTGTGTGTGTGTGTATAACTCGTGAGGGGGGTTGTGTGTGTACATAGGAGGCTGCAAAACGCACTTCCCACACTTAGCGCGCGATACATCATCCGCTTTTAGCGGATTTATCGGCGATCTCGATCCGCGAGCGCGCGTGCGAGGAGAGGGAGGCAGAGATAGGCCTAGGAGAACGGCGGCGGCGAGCCCAAGAGAGAGAGAGAGAGAGAGAGGAGAGAGGGAGAGAGCAAGATTTATGGTCACGAATCGATCGTCAGGGAGCCGAGAGCGGCTGTTGCGGCGGCGGCGGCTTGCTGCACCGCGAATCGCTTTATAACGGACGTCAAAGCCGCATATTCGTGCGTCGATTGGGTGTTAATCACCGGCTGTAATCGCGCGCGCCCGCCGATAAACGTTATGAAATCTTTCTCGCTCTCTCGCTCTCTCTCTACCTCTCCGTTTCTCTCTTTCGCGTTCGGTCTTACGAGCTTTCGGTCTACTGCTGAGGGAAAAATCTTGTATAGGTGGTGAGGAAAAACTGTCGGTAAGATGAAGATAGAAGGATCGGAGTTGGTGGATTGTGCTGATGTAAAAAATGATTGGAGGGCTTTCTAGAGTTTGAGAACAGAGGTTTCATGGCTTTTAAGTCGGTGTTGCTCAGAAGTGTGAATGAAACTTTATGGTTAGATTTTACTACTGAAAATACAGAGGATTTCCGAGATGGTATATGGGTGCGTTAACGGAATAATAGATGAGCTAGTATAAAATGAATGAAATCTATAGAAAAATTGTAATTAATATAATAAACAGATTTGATTTTAAGACATTGTAGGTTACAAAATTCATTGACGATCTCAATTTTGTAGCATCCTAGCTTAATAACACTACATTAGCACATGAACTTAATGAATTGTATAATTTACATCTAATATGTGTTCTATTTCAGCTATGGTAATTCAGATTAGTGGAACAGATCATTTTGGCTGTCCTTTTTGTAATTTCTACAATACTATTCGATCGATCAATTCAATGATTGTTTTTGTAGAGCATGAAAAAGTATTCTGACGCGATCCAACAAGGTTGCATTAAAATAACTTGTGACATTCTTCAACGAGAAGCCTATTAAAATCAGAAAAAACTGCCCTTTCACTTATTCCAGAAAACTTTTCTACGTATTTTATAGAATACTTCTTGTTAAAATTCTTGCAAAGAAGGGAAATTAAAATATACTCGTATATGCTGTTAAGATTAAACGGTAATTATACAAAACAGCAGATCACTTAGTGACTTAGTCATAGTTTATATAGAGAAACGTCTAAGATATTCTTAAACTATTATCAAAGCTTCAGGGAGAACATTTTTCTTCCCACTTCGACCTCCTAGCTGTAAAATTGAGCTGAATTTATATAATCGTGATATAAAAAAAAAGAGGAAAAACATTGAAACCTGACGAAGGCACCTGGCTTTGACTTGTGCAACGGCGAGAGCACTTAACAAAAATTAGTGAAAACCCTTATCGAGGCAACCATTAAGATTATTCCTAATCGCAAGGCAAGCAGTAATTACAAATAGCAATTTATCACTATAGATTTTCTATTAAAGTCGTTGCGTGAGCTTCGAGTGGCCGTGCGCTGAAAAAGTCCATCGCAAATCAACGCCCTCGGGTCTTATTTTTTCGTCGTGACGCGAGAGAGAGCGCGCGCGTGTGCGCTTGCGCGCATTGATTAAAGGTGTTAATGCAATTGCTGTGTTTTAATCTGCATTTTAAAAGTTGAACTTCGATAAAGTTTCCGCCGCGACGACGCTTTCGTATATAGCAAAGTTGAGCCAATAAACCCGCCGCATGTGGCGCGGACTCTCCGGATAGACTGTCGTTGCAAAATAGACGCGTCAGCTTCCCACAACTTTCATCGCCGAGATTGATGGGCAGAGGAAGTCGGATTTCTTTTTTTTCCCCCTATAAAAGCGCTTGTGCACGCGATTTGTAAATTAGAATTAAGCGAGGCTATAAAGTTGATTTTGCAAAGTTATATATATATTTTATTTCTTGAGAAATGCAATAAAATATATTATGAAAATTGAGCAATGAATTTTCTATAAGTGTTGGAATATGAATTTATAATATAAAAAGTCATTTTAATAGCGTTTTATTAATATATTGAGAAACCGCTCATTCCGTCGAAACTAATGGATGCCTTCTAATGTCTTGGCGAACTTTTAACATCACGTTCTCTGTCATTTTATGTGCGCATATGTGGATCTGTTAACGAAGCACGTGTTGTTTTTCTGTCTCGCGTTTGATAAGCTACCGAGTGTTTACTGTTTCTCATTCTTGTTCTCGGGAAGAAGCAACTGTGAGTAAGCCAATTACGTGTTAAATAATAATGTTTGTTCTAGTACTGCAAAGCTACTATCTAAATTGGAATAAGTGAAATTATTGAATAAGTGCACGACTATATTTACTTACAACAATAAGTGAATATTCACTTAAACGAATTTAGAGGGTAAAAATTATAACAAGCGATATTTTGATTTAGAATCAAACGCATAATATAAATTCAAATCTAGCACATTATACTCAATTATAAATTGAGTACTATATATTCTTTATCAATTTCTCTGTGACTCGATCAAGATTTTAATCAAGATCTTAATGCAGTACCAACTTAAAAGTTAAAAAAATAAAAGAAAAACAAAGTTTATGACAAATTCTCACTCATGATTAACCGTTTTTACGTAAGTTCAAACTAAAAACCAAACGATACCCCCACGATATTCTCCGAAATCACGAGCACTGAGCTCTCGTACGCCGTGTCGCGCGCGCTCAAGGTGTATTATAAACCTACTCGGCGGGTTGTATAATGACGGCCGCGCGCTGCTTTAAACAAATCGGCGTGACTCGAGAAAAATTAGCGCTGACGCTCCGGCCGACGTCGTCGCGCGCACAGTACAGTATATACGTGCACACACAGTCGCCGCGGCACGGCGATCGAGTGCCGTGCGCATAAAATATAAGGCGAGCGAGGCTCGCGCGCAGCGCTGAAATTACAGCGGCGCTAGCGAGAACGGCCGCAGTCGATACGGCGTATCGATGATTCGCAATTGCACTCCCGCGCTGTATTATACCGACGCCGACGCCGACGCCGTCATCCAAAATTAGTTTCCCGCTTAAGCTATGCGGCGTGGAAATCTTGCGCGCCTGCTTATAATGCGCGGCTTGACCGATTCGCTTTCGCGGCAGTTCAGAGGTAGCTATGCAGGCTGGGAGAGAGAAAAAGTTTCTTATTAACTAGCTGTTGGTATTAGAGTATAAAAGCTTTTTTCTTGCGCATACGAATTCGTAACTATTTTACATACTTCGTTATAATATATTGTCATTGAGATTTCTATGCAATTATACAATTTTAATGGCTGATTATTTAACGAAATTTCTATGCAATGAAAACTAAAATTGCTATCGCACATATATAACAACCACACGTTATGTATATAGGAAAACTATGGTTTTTCACGTAAAGTAAAAGCGCGGAAAAGTGCACAGGCTCTCGCCGTCAAGCGTAACAGCCGATGATTTTTCCCACTTTTTCGGCCCATTGAAATCCTTATCATCACAGCGCACAGCCATTCACGTCCCCATTCACCGATCGCCTTATAAATTACTCCGAATCGAAATTCCCCAGACGCGCACGCACACACACACTCTCTAACGCGCTAACTTGCAAACTCCTAAATGCGCACCACAGGCGAGCACACACGTATACACTTCTCCGCGGATGCAGAATTTGCATTCGACATTCCCCGAGAGCGCGTCGTGCGCAATTCGACCGATAAATATAATAAATCGCGCGCGGCTGCTATGCGCATGGGCTAGAGAGAGAGAGAGAGAGCGCGCGCACGCCGAAGATTCGAATCTCGCATCTCTGGAAACTCGCGAGGCTCGCGTGTTCGCGTGGTGTGCATGCGCGCGCTGTATATACCGAACAGAATTTCGCCAGCAAATCATTCAATTCGGCTTGGGCATAAAATCGACAAAACGAGGCGACAAAATCGCCTCCTTTCATCGCCGCGGCAAATCTCCCCGGTATAAGCACGTGCGCGCGCCTGCGAGTGTGTGGTAGCCGCGCGACGGAGGCTTTCACCCGCGGTGCATTATAGAGGTGTATATGTACAGCATGCGCAGCGCGCACCTATGCACTTTGCTCTCGAGAGAGGGAGACAAGGAAATCGATCGCGATCGCGCCGAGGCTCGATCGTAGAGAGCTGTTGCGAGGACGACGACGCCGTCCTGACGACTTTCTTCTGTCGGCCGCTGCTGAGGTAAGAGACGCCGGATGCGACGTGCGTGCGTGAGATAAGACCGGCTGGGTTATCGGTTTTGCGATTATAGTACGAGAAATTGGATTTATAGTGTCATTCAATTTTCTCGAATTCTTATATACGCAAAAAGGAGTAATTATATGAAAAAAGATAAGCTTTATAATATGAAATTTATTGAAATTTCATAACGTTTAAAATTGACGATTCAGGTAAATGTAAAATATCATCATACTTATAAGAAAAACCAGAATTTATTATTTGAGATGTACCGAACCGTTCTCAAGATTTATTGTAAAAATAAATTTTCTAATAATAATTAATTTAAATTTACTTTATCGCGAAGATCTCTCGAATTCCTTTCGAATCATTTGTTACTGTAATAAAATCCCAACATTGTCTTCTTCTCGCCACGTCGTATCTGCGTATCTGCACACGTGTCGCAAGTAGATATAGGCGACATGACCATAGGCACAGGCTCGCAATGTTCATAAACCCGTGCGTACTTTCATAATATTTCGCAATGCAAACATACAGCTTTAACTGCGACGTTTCCCATAATATTTCACACAACAATTTGCATACGCGCACACACAAGTACACACGCCACGACTATATAGCTTTCCTCAAACTTTTCGCGAAAAAAGTCACGCGTGGTTCGCCGTAAAACACATCCATCTGTATATATATCATCTCAGCGTCGAGACCGATCTGTCCGCGAGATCTTTCTCGTTCTCGCCACGATAAGGAACTAACTGTCGCCGTCGATCGCACCGCTCCTATCGAAAATTCAAATCGAAATCGGTATAAATCATCCGGAGGGCGAGACACATTCGCTGGAAAAGCTTAAGGACAACTGCGACTCTTTTTTTCCTCCTTTCTTCTCCTCGTGGGCGCGCGCGCGCGCGATCGTTTTTACTATCGCGTAGCATCGTAAATCGTTATTAATAAGCGAATAAATCATTGCGAAATCCCGGCGACTATTTTAGATCAATAACCCCGATACAGCGTCCGATAAGTCGCGCGGCGGCAGCTCTCTCACTGGCGCGCGCGCGTGTGTGTATATGACCAAGGCATCGTAAAATCATTACAAAATCAATTTCTTTCCCCGTCATATCGCACGCGTGCAGCTATAGAGCACTCAACACGCCATATCCTCACACGGAAGGCATTTCCCCGCGAGGAATGATTACAAATAACTTATTTAATTTATGGTATATAGGTGTATTAAAATAAAAGTAAACTGCCTTATTTACTTCTAATTGTGCTGAGTATGCCTATAAAGGTTTAATTTCATTCAGATGTATATAAATTTTTAGTTTCTTGTTCGTGAAGTTATCGTGAACGCGAAATACCTGTGAATAAAGGCGGCGTAGATGCCGTTAACTTTAAATATAGAGGATTCGATCATCATAATATATATCCGCTTTGAATTCTAAAATACATATTATTATCGTTTAATCCGCCTTTTGAGAAAACGTATTTGGAACACGAGAAAATTAAAATAGTGATTTTCATATTTTTAACCACTTCGAAATAATAATATCGCCTATATACAGTTCCTTTCCCGCTTGGATGAATCTTGCGCGAAAACGCGTGATTTTAGGTTAGCGATTTTTCGACGGAAACGAGTAAATCACAAACGTTTCACGTCCCTCGCGCCGACAATAAGCGCAATCCATCATTTTCCTCGTTAGCCATCCGTGCGAGAGTTTACAGTTAAGCCGGTGCACGCAGACATCCCGACTTTATTAAATATTCGCGAAACCCCGCTAATTTTTACGGCCCCAACCCTCGCGATGCCCATCCCAAGATTTACTGTCAAACTCTGTACGTACGCCTGTACATAGCTACACGCACGCATACCACGACTCTCTCTCTCTCCTTGCTGCATTTTTCGCGTATGTTCACACACGTACACACATACACTCTCTCTTGTACAGCAGACGCATGCAGGCGCGTAACGCGATACCCCGCCAACGCATTCTCGAAAAGTCCTCGCGGGTCGCGCGCGCGCGCATGTATTATATCGTCTCGTATCGTCGCTCATATAAGGTACACGCGACTGTATCGCGAATCGATCTGGCGTCGCGCGATTATTATTGCGTCGCGCCTCCCGCGATTGAGACCTCCGTTCGCGCATATACGCGCGGCGCGTATTATAACGCCGCGGTGTACATATACACACGTACGTATATATACGTGTGCATATACGGCCGCCCGTAAAGAGAGCCGCATGACGCTTGTGCGAACGCTCGAGTGGCTCTAGTCTCTCTCTCTCTCTCTTTCTCTCTGCGGCGACGTTTTATGGCTTCTCGGCGGCGAGCGCAAGCCGCGAGTGTCTAGGATGTGTCTCTCTCGCTCTCTGTCCTTACGGCTGACTATATAATACACAGTGTGCGCGCGCGTGTATGCGTGTGTGGGTATATATCTACGCTGTGTACGCGAGAACGAGGAATATTATAGGCGTGCACGTATATATATGTGGATGTGCGAGCGAGAAGAGCGCGGCTTGGATGTCACCTCTGATCCTTGCGGATGGTGAAATATCCCGCGAGGGAAGTATGTGCTGCGAGCGAGCGAGCTCGCAGGATTTTTTCCCACTCGAGGCACTTTTTTTTTTTCGTCTCGAGGAGAGCTCACATAGAGCGCGTATTGTTGAGTCTATGCTATATTGTACTCGCAACGGAGGCGATCGTTTTCGCGCTAGAGTTATTGACTATTAGGATGGAATGGAAAAGGTGGAAATCGCTAAAATATCGTTAGAAAAGTTTTATAATATGACAGGTATGTCATCATGAAATATAGCTCCTTAAGTAAACTTTCAACGAATGATTTTAATTCGATACATTGACTTAAAGCAAGTATGTATTATAGATGTTGACAATTAACTAATATGATATAAGTACGTTGAATTGTGAAGTAAGAAAAATTCATTTATTCTCAGACCAGCCTGTCGATTGATAAAATAAAAAACTAAAATTCAATTTGTCATTCGTCTAATTTTATCATTGTCCGTTGATATATTCCCCGCCGCTCGATCAAAGTAAACTTTAACGAAGAAGAAGTTACGGCTACACGCGTCGCCTTGACCAAAGTTTTTTCACCTTCCCTAGGTCAACTTTTTATCGTCGGCATTGTTACGCATTATTTGGAGCAATTGTTTACATAGCCTTAGTTTTTTGTTGCCTCCGATCCAGCTCGGCTATAATAAAAAAAAAACAAAGTCAGCTCATTATGACTACATTAAGCGAGTTGACAGTTTCACACGATAAAATCTCATCTAATCAATATAAAATATAGTTCGCACGTGTAGATACTGTGTAATATCGAGTGACTAATCGACGTAATCGCCGTAATTCATTCGATCGTTTCTAGATCCCGCCAACTTCCACTCGAAAGACAGTCGCTCTCGTATATAGACTACTACTCGGGGATTTGAACACACGAACAAACGCTTTTCCGAAGGAGAAAAGCCCCCACAGGTTTTGTGAGCAGAAAATCCCCCGTCTATGATGTAGCCGTCCACGTATGCGCGCTCCGTCTCGGCGAACGGGGTCACGCCATAGCACAAGCACACACATACACACATGTACAGAGACACGTATACGGTAACGCAGCGACTTGGAAATAAAGAGTGTTTAAGGATACGGGCGCCTCTTAAAAGCTCTTTCCGCGTCGCCTTTCGACATTTCACGGAGAAACGTATAGCCGTTGCGCGGACCCCCGGCGCTGCGCTCGCGCGCGCAGTAGCATCGTGACGTAAAAGCGCCTCTAATTAACTCTCCTCTCTCTCTCTCTCTCCCCCGCTTGTGCTCGCGCGCGCGCGAGTTCTCTTTCTCGGATTTTAATTTTCCCATGTCTTTCTTACCTCCTCCTCCTCCTCCTTCTCCTCTCATTCTTATACTCGGCGAGAGAGTTGCCGTCTGGAAAAAATCGCCTATCCCCGCTCGCTCGGCGCTCGGCGTACGCCCACGTCGTCCGAGTCTCCTCAGCGAGTCTCTCTCTCTCGCGCGCGTTCTAAGCCCTCGCGGATTTCTCGCTTATTATCCGCCTTGCCGCGATTCGAGAAAGATCGCGCTATAGCAGCGACGGAATATACTCCGCTGAGGCGAACACGCAGAGAGATAGAGAGATGGAGAAAAATCGGCATAACATCGGCTATACGTACAATGTGTGTGCGAGCGCATGGGGGCACCGACGCGTCAATGACTCACGCTCACAATGGGCGCCTGGCGCGCGCTATGGGTCACGGCGCGCGTATACGTGTATAAGTATATGTATATACACCTATGTGTGTAAGTGTGTGCGAGCGCTCGAGAGAGGCGAAGAGAGCCGCGAGCCTTTACAGCTCATTACCGATTTCGCGTGCGCGCGCGCGTTCTCTGCGGGCCCCGCGAGCGCGAGTCCGGGCGCTAGCTCGCAAGAGAGAGAGAAAGACCGATCCGGGCCATTTTCGCGATTATACGGCCGGGGCCCTCCTACTCTCCTCGCGAGCGCGTCGAGAGACTTTTTTTTCGGCTTTCGGAGAGGACTTGGCGGTCGGGCGTTGCGCTTAGCTTTACGACTATGCGCCGCTTGTGTATAAGGTTTTTGAAAGTAAATGCTTTTAGAGCGCCGGGCTGGAGTGCGACAGACTTTGCGAAAGATAATTTTATAGCAGTTTTTGAAGCACGTTGCACGGCCGCGGGAGATTAAAATTGATTTAAAGTTTGTATTGTCGCGTATACTGTCCAGAGACTGGCCAATGTGGCTTTGTCATGTGCTTTAAATTTCTTTTGATGACTGCGCCAACCGGCTACGTACTAATGACTTGAAACAGTTGTCATTCGTCAATGGTGTTTGTTGAATTATAACAATTCGTGACCTGCGCAAGAAGCATTCAAGTATCGATGAACTCACTCTAATTATTCTTGTATATTCTATTGTTATCGTGCAAAGCGAATTAGTAATGATAACGGTAATCTCAATAGCTTTCTCTTTTGTCAAATTAAAAATGCATCAAGTGGATAAATCGGTAATATTCTTAAATCGAAGAATTAATTATATTTTGTACCCTATTATAATACTATGTAAATGTTAACCCAATGAAATTGAATAAGAGATGTCATGTACTTGCAAATGCGATTTGCTCAAATTTACTGAATTCTGTTTTAGAGTATCGGATTATGCTCAGTTTTTGCTTTATTGATTTTCAAATGCAAATAGTACGCTATACGATCAGCAAGATTTTACAAAAATTAAAACCTATTTTAATGATCATTATTTCACGTAGGGAAGCCATCCAATGAATATTCATAACGAATTTTATCCTGTTTATGTAACCGTGCACTTATGTATCATCTAAATATCTTTTTATAAAGATTACCTGGTTGAAATTACTCAAAATAATGTGAATATTTGCATAGATGATCGTAAAAATATCGCGTGTCGATTAAATTCTCCAATTACTGTGTGTATAAGCGTAATACCGTGTTATTTAACCACGTTAGTTTGAATAAATATGGGATTTCTGATTAAAATGCCGATCGATTATAACGTTACTTATACAGGCAATCTTTCAGATCAAAAGAGTTTTTAAAAGAAATAGTAAAATAAAAAGCAATTATAATCGCATTGTTTTACAAAGGGTTGTTTCAGCTAATTTCAAATATTCACTTATGAATGAAAACAAGCTCAAAAGCTATACATCAAATGATCCACATAACTTTATGCTATAAAAGGCTAATATATCGGATATAATTACAGTGCTTCCAAACACTTGCACGATAACTTTTTAGTCGGCAGCTGATATATGTTCAATTGAAAAAGATCTTATTGCCTCCAGTCATATCGTACGCGTGCAACAACCCGAATCGGTATGCCGTATTCCTCACTATCCGATCCCCAAGTCGCGCTCGCTCAGCAAAATAAAGCTCATCACAACCACCGCGCATAACTCCTGTCCAGCATGTATCTACGCCACTTATATCTCACAATCGTCACACAAAGCCACCCAAGCATCATCATCATCCTCTCTCATCATTGCTCGCTGTCACCCAAATGTCCACTCACCTATATCTCCACGTGTGTATCTGCGTACACTTCTAGACTGGATCCGTCGAGCAAACGCGCGCCGCGACAGGCGATAACGACAGTTTCGAATAAATCACTCTCTCCTCGGAACTCTCCTCGTCATCGTGTCCTCGGCAAACAGTCCCGCTTGCGCGCGCTATAGAGATAGGTCCAAGCGCGGCGTCGGCGGCACACCGAAAACCACACCTTCGCCTATTGCCCGGCGCACTCTCACCGGCGAGCTGCTCCTCCTTTGTCTCCTCTCTCTCTCTCTCTCGTCTTCTGGCGTGTGTCTTCCGGTCTCGTGAGGCGCGATTCGCGCTTCCGGCCCCGCTATATACTCTCGGTGAAATCGCGACAACTGCCGGCACGCCTCTAGCCTCTCGCGATCACTGCTTCGGCTCTCAAAATTCACGTGACATCATCGTACAATCCAGTGAAGAGTCCGGACAAATCGGCGCGATGCCTTATTTTTCCAGAGGCGGCGGCGGCAAGAGCGCGCGCGTTCCGTGTCCCGGCGAACTATGACTTTCTAGTCCCGGCGGGCGCGCGCAGTGTTTTTGCGTGCTGCACTCTGAACCCGGTCACTCTCCCAGACGCGGCGTCTCTCTCGGGACTTTCTCACACACAGTGTCACACACACACGTACACGTACACAAGAGAGGCGGAGAGCTGTGTAGGAGCGCTGCACCATGCACCGCCGGCACACGGCTCACGTGCGCGCGGGAAAATCAAACGGCACGGCACGCCGCGCGACGGTCACGCACGAGGCGACGTTTAACCCCGTCGCGTCCTGGCTCCTCGGAGCTATTGCAGTCGCCGGGCGGCGGCAGCGCCGGGAGGAGGGCAGCGTTCGGCCGGCTCTCGCTCGCGTGGGAGTGTGACATAATAACGTCCCCGCTGCTGCTGCTGCTGCTGCTGCTGCTGCTGCTTCGGCCTCGAGGTTTCTCCCCTTGTACGTCAGAGAGTCTCTTTATTCGCGGGGGACCGACCGACTGATTAATTTCGGCTCTCTCCTGGCGATTCTACATGCCAAAAAAACTGCACACTTGACACACTTGCGGCACCTCAGTGAGGAGAGCCTCTCCTCACTGGAAGAGAGCGAGAGAGCTTTCGAGTCGTGGGTGCGGAGAGAGAGCGCGCAAATAACACACACGCAGCACGTTTATCTCGCGCACTCGCGTATCGTAGGTGGGCGGACCAGCATCTCTCTCTCTCGCGTGTATGTATATGTGTGTGCGATGTACACCTAGAACACCGGTGTTCTGCGTGACTTCTTTTCCTCTTCCTCCTTCTACTCTATTCTTCTCGGCACGCTGTCAAGCTCCTTCGGCGGCTGCGCTTCCAATTCAAAAACTCGCGCCACTGCGATGAACACCACCGTGTGTATACGCCGGGCCACTCTAGCCGAAAAAAGCCCACGATCGGCAACAAATGGCCAACCAAATCACGTCGCCGATACACATCGATCGAAAGGGAAAGAGAGAGAGCGAACGAGCAGTTATATATATACACAGACACACAAGGTGTATATACAACAAGGTATACTACTATCCCTCTCTCTCGGGCTATGAGCGCGCTCGGCTCTCTCTCTGCGTGTGTTCGTGGTGCACGACTCGCGGCTGCGGACTGAAAGAGTGCGCCGGAGCGCGCGCGCGGCTCGCCTTCGAGCGAGGCGCGCAGAGGTAGAGGAGAGAGAGAGAGAGAGAGAGAGAGAGAGACGGGAGAGGTATAAGAGGTGAACGGAGGTGACTTGCGACTCTCCGAGCAGCGCGAGCAGCGGCGCGGCAGTCGTCGCAAGACGAGGACGGAGGTATATATGCGGAGGAGTGCGCGGGCGGGAGCGCACCTATAGCTATGTGTATACACACACACACATACACATGCATTTATATACGTACATGCAGTGTAGAAGATGTGCCCCACCGGCACTAGCGAGAGCGCACGGATACGCCTACATACATGCGTGCGTATATATATGCGCGCGCGCGAGCGCTTTTTTGTATGCAGCGGGCGACGAGCGCCGTAGGGTTGCGTGCGATGCGATATTGAGAGGCGATGCAGCGAGAGCCGGGTTGTGTGTTGTAAGTATAACCGCGAGGCGCGGAGATGAGGGGAGAGCGCGTCAAAGGTGCGACGAGACACGCGCGCATGCACAGTGCAGCGCCCGGCGCTTGCGAGCCGCTAATTTGTATGAGCCCTTCGAGCTTCCGAAATTCGCGACGTGTGTTGCGGTTGGGCACTGATCGGTTCGTTGTTTCGATCCCTTCAGGTCCTTAGAACATTTGAAACTATTGCACTTGCGATTCTATTATAATTTTCTAGAATATTATACGAGTAATTGTAAGATGTTGAAAATATATAATAATTTATTAATTAAAAATTTTGATTTATATACAGCATTTAACTATTACGTTTGCAGGCGTACCTAGCGATATCTATATGATGAAAAATTAGCTTGTAATATAAATTTTAAAAAGGTTGACAAGCACGACTAAGTCATAAGCAACATGTTTAACTAAACGCTCGGTCTTTAAAATGATGCGGATATTTTTCTTTGAACGTTTAGTTCGAGCAAATTGGGAAAATATCCCGTGTACTATAACTTTAAGGGGACTTTATTCATAATGAGACTTTCGTAAGAGAGACCCTAGAGAGGGAACGATAATTTTTCCAGCAAACCCTCAATGAAAGCCACCAAGCACAATTTATATTTTTATGACGAAATAAAATATAAATTTAAACTTAACAATTATTCTTCGCGCGATATATTTGTAGGTGCAAAATTATGAAATTGGAAATAAAATTTGTTTCAAACAACGTGATTTATCGTGTTGTTTTCTTTTTCTACATTATAATTAAATTTATCTGTTCCGCCTGTGTGGAGAGCAGTGTTCTAATACTCTCTCCGCGGCGCTCTCTCAGAAGTATACCGAAGTCACGATTCCCGAGAGCCTAAAACACGAAGGCCACGATTGTTCCTTAAAATTTATTTTTAACCAAACTCATTAAAAATTAATTAATCCCTTCCCACCCAATAACATAAATTTTCATTAGCGAGGCGCAATAAAATCCTCTCCTCGCCCCCCAATTAAACCCAACGAAACTCGAAAACCTCTTATGCGATCGACGCACTATATCCTAGAGCGTATAAAAATCGCCGACCGCCGAGCCGCGAACTCTGCACGAGCGCGCCTGGCGCATATCGAGCGCGTGCGTGCATTATTGTCAGTCGCTAAAAATGGAGGTTGATTTTTGGAGCATCGAGTTCACGAGCTCTCTAGCGCGGGCGAGCGAGAGAGAAAGAGAGATTTTCCGTTATGTAATTACTGCGCGCGCGCGGCGCAGGCGCGCGCAAGCAGCGTAGGAAGCGGTTCGATTAGCAAACGAAGAGAAAGGCAGACTATCCCCGGATTGGTTTAAGGACTATGTGAATCACCGCGGGGGTCTCTCTGGCGAGAGAGCGGCGGCTGTGGCGGAGTGCGCCTTTACCCGGCTCTACATGAAAATAGACAAACCGTTAATAAGTACACGGCCCGCACGTATACACACACACTGCGGCACAACGCACAAGAGGGAGAGAGAGAGAGAGTTTAAGTGCGCGCACGTGCATTTATATAAATAAAATCGACAATTTATGCGTGTGTGTGTTCTCTGAGCTCTCTTTCAATTATCGTTTCCGCGAATGCACGAGCGAGCGAGAGCGGAGTTTAGAGAGGAGAGGCTGGGTGGCGGAGGATCGAGCCGGTTTTCGTGGGTGGGTGGGTGGGTGCGAGAGCTGGCCTCTTGTTGTGTGCTACGGTGCAAATGGGTCAGCGTGATAATGGCATTTTAATTGAGATGATTGTGCGCTATCGGCTGAGGAGGGAAATTGGATTTTTGTTGAATAAGTCTACGCAAAATTATATAACCAACTCTGTGCGCTGCACACTCAATTTATTGCGTTATCTATCTTTCGGTAATGCTTTGATGTAGTATCGCGATTACTACGGGCATTCATAAACTCTGTTCGCGATTTAATGAAGTTTTACAAGATTTTCAACACCATAAAGATTCAGATTCGTTCTTAGATTAAGTATTTACTTTGCACTCTTTTAGCTGGATTTTAAAGCTGTTACAACGCGCAATGAAGAATGTGAATTTTTTTCTATCTTCGAGTATTTACTTGTCGGTAAATACTTTATGAAAATTCGTTCGTTTGAGCCAAACATTCTCCAGAAGTATTAGTATCGTGTACGTCTGTATTGGTACCAATTTCGAAACCCGATTTGTATACCCTAGGGGCTACAACAACATCGAATCGCTTCAAAAGTGTTTCAATACCGTGATACAAAAAATCGACCAATCACCTTTCTCATCTTAGAGAACATTTTCACGAATA
>JAPYZP010001779.1:0-16966 GCA_030522985.1 Torymus sinensis | reverse complement strand
TTATTGCACTAATTGGAGGCTATATGTGGTTAAAATTTCAAGAGATTATCTTCATTTGTTTTTTAGAAAAAAATTATTTTTGAAAAAATTTGCGTTTTCTTTGTCGCGCAATAACAAGAGCCAAAATTATCCAATCGTCCTGAAATTTGGCACAGATATAGCTTTTATATATCTTATGATCGAGTTCGTTGCCCAAAAGAATCGGTCCATTACGAAAAAAGATATTCGAGATTAAACATTTTTTTTTAATTTTCGAATCGCGTTTTTTCGGAGAATACTTGATTTATTGAATTCAAACTTTAACCACTTATTAAGCTTATGGAAGACTATATTTGGTTAAAATTTCAAGAGATTAACTTCATTTGTTTTTTAGAAAAAAATTATTTTTGAAAAAATTTGCGTTTTCGTTCTCGCACGATAACAAGAGCAAAAATTATCCAATCGTCCTGAAATTCGACACAGATGTAGCTTTTACATATCTTCTGATCGAGTTCGTTGCCCAAAAAAATCGGTCCATTACGAAAAAAGATATTTGAGATTAAAAATTTTTTTTTTTATTTTTTAATTGCCACATCGGAGTCGAAGAATTTCACTATTACAAATCTTTCTCTTTGAGAAAGAAAAATTAATACTTTGTAATATTAATAAAAATGATGCAATAATTTTAATTTTTATCATTAAAAATTAATTAAAGGAATCAGTAAATTCAGTTGAAGGAAGTTAAGTGCCAATGAATTGGCAGCGGTTTTTTATTTTACAGCTATATCTGGAGTCTTCTTTGTGACTCTTATTATAGCTCTACATTGCTGCCTTAGTGATCACTTTGAATGCAATGTGTCCACCCTGAATAACTTGCGCAGCAATGGGGACATACAGTTTTAGGTGGGTTCTGAGCCACCAGAACTACAGTAAAGATATAAACACGTGAAAATTTTGAATTTCGAAAAATTCGGCACAGAAGTGCTAGTCAATCGCCGAGGCTGGGTTACTGGCTCAAGTTACTCTGGGTATAAGTTTTCACATTATCAATGAAACTTTTTGATATTTAGGATGCAATATATAAATCAAGAAGTATAAGCACCCAAATGTTAGAATATTTCTATGAGATTCCTATTTGGTTAACGTTCTTTTTCCTAATAAAATCGAAATCTATGATTATGAGACCTTTATAAATTTTCATGATTCTTTATATTATTGTATATCAAATACGTACCGTACTGTAATCAACACATGAATTTAATTTGCCCTTTTCTACTTCAGTAAGATATTTTATTCATAAACTACCTATAGCACTTATTCATCCCATTGAGAGATATGTATTTTGATATACCTATATATACCTTATGATAAAATATCCTCCCCAAATGTATGAGTCCCATCCGTTTGAAGTCAAACAGTCTATTAACACCATATCTCCTCACACGCGTTCCCATCCCTTTATTCCCCAGCATTTTTCGTTACTCTAAACAAATCTCTCGCTCGCACCGCGCCCTCTTTCTTGTTCTCGTCTAATCCTTAAGCACGGCGATATATTTGTTGCGCTCCCGCACGAGTGCCTATATCTTTTTGTTCGGAAATTTTATTTATACGGTTTGTTGAAACAGTCGGTTCTCTGATTCTCTTGCATTATGGAAAACTTTGGGAGGTGGCAGGATATAAAGCGAAAAACACTGATAAAATAAGTGAGAGAGTGAAAAAGAGAGAGGAGAGGAGAGAGAAAGTGAGAGAGTGAAAAAGAGAGAGGAGAGGAGAGAGAAAAAGGGAGAGAAAGAGAGGGAGAGAGAGAGAGAGAGAGAGAGAGAGAGAGAGAGAGAGAGAGGAAGAGAGCCAACGTGATCGGCCGAATAAACTTGATAAACTACCTGGACCAAGCAAATTCATCATCAATATGAAAATGCCGTTCATATAGCTGTATGCATAACGCGGGGGCGAGTGAAAGAAAAAGAGAATGAGAGAAAAGAGGGGATAGGGGCGACGACGCTTATACGACTTTATATTTATAAACTCGTGATTAATTAAGCGGGCTTAATTTCTTACTTCTTGGCGAGACTTTTGAGCGACGTCCTTTTGCGTCTCTTAATGACTCGCCGCGCCCAGATTTCGCGAACTTTTATATTTCTTGCAATCGACTAAGCAATTTTAAAGGTGTTTTGATTACATTACTTATATAAATGGTCTTTACGACGTTTAGCAACAGAAAATCATTGTACGACGATGGTTGTGCTTTTCCGTTCTATAAATGTTGTTTAGGATGACAAGATTCCTAAAAAAATATCTTTCAAACTTATAAACGGATTAACTCGCGTGAAATTTGGTTTCTCTTGCTCCTCTATAATGAGCGCGAAATAATACATCCTGACCTAGAGCACGAAATTCGCGCATGCGATTTGAATCATTTTTATCTCAAAAATATTTTTTCTAGTCCAAAACTCTTTCGGAAAGGGAAATTCGAATTGATTTGCCAAATTAATTTCATTATTATAATACTATACTTATTTATATATCGCTGCATCACTAACAATTTCGATAACTTTTCAGATATATACCCAGTCATTAGGACGCAATAATTAAAGAGCATCTTTCTCTAATTATAAACACGATTGTCATTACGCAAAATAATTGCAGTATAACAGAGTGACGTAATATTTTATTGCTAGCCTTTCCTTCTATTCGACTCGATTGATTTTATCTACTGACGTGAAAACAGGGTAAAACCGTGGCTACCAACAAAACTTTGAGAGTGCATTTACTTTTTAATTAAAGCAATTAATATAAAGAATCAATCGGAAAATAATTATACAGTTACGTCATATAGTTACGTAAGCTACGTGCCCGTAGTTTACAGCCAATTCTATCCAAAATAATAAATTCCGCTGCATTTTAATGTTAAATATTAACTATAAAGAGAATTAAACTGTTGATTTGAAAAACTTTTATTTTTGGTGGCATATAAGGTACCATCTAATAAAAATATTAGACAATATAATGGTTAGATTCTGATGTAAAGAAAGTAGTTTTTATCACTAAGAAGAAATATTCCTGATTATTGTAATTTTTAAACGTCGAGTATGTTTCTTTTACTTTAGACATTTTTTACTTTTTTTATTTTTGCATATACCATAACTGCGTGGAAAAGCTTTATTTAATTAATAAATTGGAGATTGCTGTATTTTTATTAAAAAATGCTATGCAATATATAAAAAATTACTATCATATAAAGTAGGTCAAACAAAAGTATTTCAATTATAGAGAAGTACAAAGTTGTTTGTAACCCATTGTTGTCAAAAAAGTCGTTACCTCGACTTATAAATATTTGACCATTTTACGTCATGCAATAACATAAAAATTCAACATCTGTGATCTAACTTTTGCCTTCTCTCCTTTCTTCGCCCTTCTTCCCTCGCTCTTTATGATGTACCGATAAATCTCGACTTACTATTTTCTTTTCTATTATTACTTTGCTCTCGTTTTTCTCTTAATGAAATTTTCTTTGAAAAGAATTGATGTGGTGCTATATTAATATTTCAAAATACTTATCTTTCGCCTTTATACGGCGAACATTTTTGAATAGTTAATTTTTAAAGTACAGTGTCAGTTATAATCAGTTGGAAACATTTGTATCATTATCATGAGGAATTTCATCTCTGCTTATTAAGGTACTTCGATTTCTTCTTAAAGCTAACTATTTATTTTTCTATAAACGAAAACCATTTCTACAATTCTTTCCTCTAACTATCCTTTAAATTATGTAACAACCATCAGTACAATTATTAAAAAAACATTATACATAGAACTAGAATTTGCGTCTACTCTACTATATATATATATATATATAAAGGAGTCAAATCCTTATAACCGATTATTGCCGCAGCATAAGTACTTCAATTTTCGGCTGCTGCTTTACATTGCTTTTAGGCCCGTCATACCCTCCGCTGCGAAGAACAAGACCGAGCCAGAATCTTTCTTTGTTGCTTCGGCTCCGGCGAATTTTGCCGGCGGCTCTCGAACCCTTTTGCGTCCCGTTATCGAGATTTACGAGTCGTACTCTCAAACATTCGCCGAGATGAGGAGTTATGAGACCTATGTACGCATGTTGTATATATATCACAGAAAGTGGGAGAAGAAAAAGTTTAAGCCTTGTGCCGCGTCCCTTTTGCTCTGCTCTCGCACCCCCCAGCACATAAACAAAACCTTCTTTCGTTTATTTGGCCAGAGAGCGAAGCGTTTTATGCGATGTTTCTAAAGCAATCTTGTGAGGTGAGTTATTTATTGGGAATAAGATTTTTATGCATCATTTTTTTCATAAATTAATATCGGAAATATAGTTATTTTAAAACAAACATTTTCGGAAGTGCCTTAGGACTATTTGTAATTTAATTTAAAAGAAAATTTTATAATTGTTTAGTTTAAATAAAGTGAAACAGTCAAGGAAACACCTATAAAAAGAATATGAATATATATCTCTCTATATTATATATATTTGTTTTAAAAATTCTGACCGATCAGCCCCCCCCCCTCAGCGCCCCTCAAAACACTGTTGAAATCCGTCTCTATATATGAGTTTAAGAATCTTCAAAGGATCCTCAATGCCCCCCCTCGCCACTCAATTTTCCAGCAGATTTCTCCATCGGCAAATTATAGTTACGATCATCTGGTGGCACTTGATTACTTAGCTCGGACATTGGACTATAATTTATGGCCAGAGAAGACAATATCGGATGCGTAGTGACATCGACAGAGGGATAGAGACAGACCGAGAGATAAGAACAGAGAAAGGGAGATATGGACATAGAGAGATAGAGGCAGGAAAAGACGAATAAATACAGAAACCGTGAGATAGACGGAGAATCGGTGGAGACAGAGAGACGCAACTAGAACGAGCGAGATCGAAGGCAGAGAAAGGTACGAAGAGGGGCAGACAAAACGAAAGAGACAAGCAGTCAGAGACATTGAAATAGAGACACAGAGACCGAGACAGAGACAGAGGTATAGAGACAGAGACGATCAAAGAAGAGAGCAGATACAAAAGATCAGAGACAGACAGGCAGATACAAAAAGGCATAGACGGAGAGAGTAATTAACAGTAATTAAATAATCGGCAGAGAGATAAAGGAGAAGACACATAAGCAGAGAGAAAGAGGCAGGGAGAGAGGTCAGAAATATAGCGGGATGCAGATTATGACAGTACCACAGTGGAGGGAAAAATTATTTCTTAAAGCATTTTCGATAACTGTATTTATTACTGTATATGTTCAAATAAAACATGAAATTGCTTTGGAAAAATAGAAAATTCTAGATTACAATTGATACGTTTTCAAATATCTGATCGGGGGTTGACGAGAGGAGCGAGTGGTACGCCCCTAATATATATATCAAAAAGATGTTGAGAGTTTCTAGAATGGTTATAATATAATTCAATATTTTCTCCCAAGACGCGTTTAGCCCAATACTTTACGCAACAAAATGAAAAAAAGAAATTGTTATTCTCACAACCGGCTTCCCCCTTCAAAGCCTGTGCACTATGAACGCTATAACTGATTCGCACAATTACGCGAAGTGCACTCCGCGCCGGCAAAAGATATTTATTCGAAAATGAAAAACCTCGCAGGTATTTTTCTGCGGATTGAAACGCTTGCTCGCTGCGAGGGGGGAGGGAGGCTCGATTAATCACCCGCGCAGCTCGGCGTGTGCGAGAGTAAATTTTCGAGGGCGGGATTCTTTCTCGCTCTCTCTCACTCTTGCGCCACCGCGACCCTTTCGAGTTCGCCCGCCTGGGAGCTGAGATCGATATGAGGGAAAACATATTGATGACATCGTGAAAATATAGCCTGGGCATTCGAGACGAGGGTTCGCGCGTCGGTGCTAGAATTTTTTTTCTCCATTTTTTTTCGTCTCGGTCTTTGTTGCGGTTTTGTTAGTTTTTCATGCGGAGATATTGTTTTTCTACACTTTTTGTGGGTTATTTATCGAGTTTTACAGTTCGATCTCTTGAATTATATAACTCAATGGTTATATTATTTTTGTGAATCAATTAACTTCTATCGCGATAGACCGATAGTTGATAACTTTAGTTATAATATTCCCTCTCTTAAAAATGTGGTGGCTGGAAATAATGGATCATTTAAAGACTGGATGTGATTGATTATTTAAAAAAAGCGCGAATATTTGAATTTTTTAGCTTGAAAATAAGCTAGATTTGAATTTTGAAGCTCACGTATTTATAGAACTACTAAATAATTAAATAAAATAGAATAAAAACATTTGACTGTTTGCTGAAAAAAATGTATCTAATTATCTTCTCGTTCAAACTAATTAAAACTAAAGTGAGAAATAGTGTTCATAACCTCAGAAACAAAATAGTGTCAATAAATTTTTCCTATTGCATATCTTACATTGAATCTCAATATGGAATGTAAACTGATATTGTGTTTTTCTAAAATTAAATAAACCTCAATTATTTGTATAGTTAAACGTAGATTGACGTAGTGCTAAAAAAACAACACTTTGATTATTTTTAGTTATATATGAATGACGCATTTTTATCTCGGTATTTACACGCGCATTCCAATCGATCAATTGGAAATTTAATAACCCGCCATGTCAAAATATAACATCAAAGGTTCCACAGCGCAATCATCGAATACCGCTGAAGCCACCGTTTTTCCGCTCGTCCCCTGTGCTCTTTCATTTCCGCGATATGCAACATTGTAAAGCAAAGTCCAGATGGTATTTTATTATCCCGAGTAACTCGATTAAACTCTCAGGCGGTGCACAGAGTACTTCTTTATTGAGCAGAGCTTGCGGCTTTTTCATCAGGCTCACTTTTCCGCGAGCTACCTCTTCTGCATTTTTTGCTTCGACTTTATATCGCTCGGTTCTCATTAGGGGAGGTTTCTTTTCATTTACTTTTGCATTTTATCAAGAGTGACTTATATCGGGTTTTATTCGAATGTGGCTTTTTAAAAAGAAGCCATTTCACGTGAATTGCGATATAGGATTAATGGAATTAAGTTAAATGCAAATATACAAATTAATAGCTTGTTGGAAGTGAAGTTTATGCCTGTATAGGTGCAGATGATAATATTGAAACATGAAAAATAGACAATTTAAAGTCAAACTATTTTTCTCACTATTCCCCTTGTACTTTTCCACCACTCACAGCTTCCTCAATAATTCACGCGTCGGCGTCCAATCGGCCCCGTATCGACGCATCTGCTTACATCATGTATATCGAATGATACGCACATGTGCGTGATGCGTACACGCGAAAATTCACGCGGGGATGGAACGTTTTTTACAGTGACGGCGGGTAGGCGGTAAGGGGATTACAACTGTCGGCCGGGTGGACGACACGAGGAGATGAGAAAAAATGGCTTTCGAGAGCTGCCGTTGAATTTTCAAAGTGGAGAAGGGTTTAGCCTATCCATTCGTCGGACGTATTAAGGCGCGTTTATCATGTCCCATCGACGTTTTTCTATCGTACATAGGCTAGAGGCTGAAAAAGTTAGCGAAATTTAATTTTTTATTATGCTGCATTGAACGCCACGGTTTTAGCTCTATTAAAGTGAGCAAAGTTTTCACTTTGTGAGGTAAATGTTTTGCTCGATTTTTCGCGAAATATAAAATTTATATTTGAGCTAGAGTTCTCCTATGCGATAAAACATTTAGTTCTTTAATTACGTAGCTATTTGAGAAAATTAGTTGCACGTATGCGTGGACGTAAATTTGTAAATTAACTTTCAAGCCCGGGCGTTTAAAATAAAAATTTTAAAAAATTGAATGCTATGCTCGAACATTAAGTACTTTTAATGAAAAGATATTGATCAATATTCTTTGTGCAGAATACGAATAAAATAAAATTGAGGTTGGAAAATTGTTCACACGATCGTACATTTATTCTAAAAAAAAGATACATTAAGAAATAAAAATTGAAATAATAATAAGTAATGTTTGATAGATTCTTGTTATTGTTGAAGTTTTTTTAAATAATGTCGACGTTTCGACCTCCTGTAGAGGTCCTTTTCAAGACATTATATATTAAACAACTAATATTATCTGGCTGTATAACCTAGCTGTTTGTGCCAATAAAAATAATTTACTACTACTAAACAACTAATATATGAAACTTACTTGTTTAATATATAATGTCTTGAAAAAGACCTCTACAGGAGGACGAAACTTCAACATTAATTTAAAATAAAAATTGGAATGTCGTAACAATCAAGTCTCATTTTATTTAAAAATAATAAGTAATCTTTCCACAAAAAATGAGTAAAGTTGTTGGTTACACAAAAGGCATATAAATATTAGTGTTATGCAGCTACTGGCCAAGGTTCCTACCAATTTTAATTAAATAACAAAGATTTAATTTTGCGACGTTTTGGACATCTTTTATTCTATGTCCCTCTTCAGGCAAAATATTAGTCGAATATGATATCGTTACAGAGAACTATCCGATCGTCAAAAAGGCATATCATGCTCCATTATAGAACTTCGGATTAGAGCAGATGTTAATAATAAAAGAGTGGTGAGATTAAGCTAAAGCGTATTTATACGCCCGTTCTAATCTGTAATATGCTATCCTATTAAATATATAAGTAATATTTTATGAAACGATAAAGTGGCGTTCATATGAGAGTTCTGATTAATTGTATTATCGCTTGATAACACGTTATATCTGTTGGATAAGAATACAATGATGATGGCCATAACGGGTTATTTTATTTCTATCAAGACATATCTTTTGGTCAATACTTGCCTCTTACTTTTTGCTCTAATCGAACGAAATTACACAAAAATTCGTATTTACGTATTAATTGCTCTCTAACTTAAAAACGAAGCCAGTTGACACACGGTGGGCGCGCAGCGACATAATCCGCGCTAATATAATAACTTCAAGAGACGCGCTGCACATTTGACCTTCCTTCCCCCCTCCCCCCGCACCGCGCCACCTTGTCCATTAGACCTCGGTCAACTCTTTTTACCAATTAAAAGCCACGTTCGCGCGCTCCCGCAGCAAACAGTGTCGGTTTCGCGGATCCGCTGTACCTACATGCTCCCACACACGCGCACACACTATAGAGCAAAGAGTAGCGACCATCGCGTTCGATTATCATCCGTCATATCCGGCGTATACTACACGCGCGCACCCACACACACACATGAAGTTCCGCGGTTTGCGGGATAAAATATATATACGGCGCACTAATGGACTGCCTCGTGTATGAATTATAATTTGCGCGCGCTCGCGGCCCAAAAGTCAAGGGAACTTAATGAGCGCGCGCGGGCGGCGATCTATGCTATACGAGCGCGAATCGATGCGTTTGACGGTCTTTGGCTATTGCGTTATAACGCGCTCCATTAGGTCGCATTGCCGGTGTGTGTGAGAGTGTTCAGCCATGCGAGCTGCCTGGTCTTTTCTGCTTTACACAGGAGGGCGAATTTGTCAGATCGAGATTTCATTTTACTGGCCTTTTCGATAGGCTAATAAGCTGACCGTAGCTGCAGAATTTTAGCGAATACGATTGGATTTTATAGCTTTGTTATATTATTATTATTCAACCAAAAATAGATAAAATAAGTGGTCGTTATATCCTGTATAATTTTGTACTATTTTCATAAGTTATAGTCAAATATTGAGGATTATAATAATAATAATTAATTTATTAATTTATATTTGAGCGAGGACTAAGGGTAACAAAGCAGGCGTTACGATTTTAGAGAAGTTTACTAATTTCTGTTTTATTTGACATAATATGAGGATACTAAACGGTTATACGTAAACTAGTTTTGTTAATATTATATAAATTTATAGTCATCTTTCGAATAAACGCTTAATTAAGTTGGATTGAAATTGGAATGCAAATTGATCGCGCGCTCTATATAAAATTGTTTGACCTTTCAACGGGCGAGATTCGCTCCTTCTTATAGCTGCTGGAGAAGACCGCTCGGGGTAGTCGCGATGCTGATCTCTCGATGATGATGGGTGAGGAGTTGGTATCGGCGCGTGTGGGTGAATCTTCTTGACCGATTCGATGCTAACTTTTTTTCGCTAATTTCGCTGTCCGTTGGTGATGGTTGTTGATGATGGGGTGACTCGGGATCCTCTCGTCGATGTTTCTGCTCGATGCTCGGCATTGTTGATGAGAGCATCCCCCTCTTTGACTCGTCGATGCTCTCTTCGGTGGCTCTCATCGACGTTTCTGGAAGATGCGGGTGCGAGTGTGTTGCTCGGCGCACCTTGCATGCTGCTATACCTCTGTCCGTTGCTGATAGTCGTGGTCCTGGGATGACTCTCGTCGGTGGCTCTCGAAGATGTCGCTCGTCGATGTGGTACTGTTGATCTCGGTCTTTACTGTTCGACTCGTCGATCCTCACTGTCCGAGCCAGCGCATGTGTGGTTGTGTCAGCACTCTCCTGGCGTGAGAGCGCTGGACACCAGACACCTGCATCCACTGAGTGGAGTGCAGTGCTCCGTCGAAAGAATAAAAATCTTGTATCGACAACAGTGGTAATCACAATAGCATGTAACATATTTTTACTATTTATTTCGTATTTGAGGAACTTATTGATTTATATAGTTTACTAGCTACATTCAACGCGCTTCGCGCGTATTATTTTATTCTTATTTTTTATGAATTTGACGTTATGATAATGATCGAGTTAGTTTCAATTTAAAAGTTTTTTTGAATCAGTTTAAATCGAATGATAGTAACATAAATTTTATAAATATAATAATGAAATTTTTCCTTATACTATTTCAATTATTCAGTTTTAAATACTTAAACTCTAGAATTTAAACTGAAAAATTCAAACATATTAGATTTTGGCGATTATTCTACATAGGCTAATCAAATGAGTCTACAACAACCAATCACAACAGTCTTATTGTGATGACAGATTTCGTCCATCACTTTTTTAAGAGAGGATCTGACGAGGGTATCATCGATCGCATGAAGTTTGCCATAACGGGACGAAAAATTTTATGTCGTAAGTTCATTTAAAGAGATCTATAAGAAAGCCCTCAAATATACTAAATTTAGATAACTCTAAGTAGTGATCAATTTATTAATGATAGTTTACTATTATTTGTTGTATCACCACAGATTAAATTATATCTTATGCAGTTATTATGTACATTTATTCTCTAGTAGGTTGAGAAGCAGTTTTTATTTCATCATTTTTGTATAATTTTTCTTATAATATAATTTTCAATCTAAAAATCAATTTATTTTCGATAATCAATAGATGAAATCACATTTTTATTCAATGGATAAAACATTCTAAATCAAATAAAAGTTTTGTTGCATTCAAAGTAGACTAATTTTACTTTCATGGAGACTTTATTCAGTTGCCCAATAAATTAAGTTTGAATGCGCTCGCTCTTTTAAACCTCGTATTTCTCTGGGAATAACGTTTGATTTAAAAGATGCAAATTACTCCATTATATTGCAGTTAATTTTGGAAAAAAGAACAGAATTACTTGAAAGTTAGTTAGTTTTGGTAATATTTAAAAAACCATATTTTTAATAACAAGCTGACCATTAGTATAAAAATATCCTCAAAAGTAACTTTTTAAAATTATATGATTACATAATAATGACAAATGTTTTTAAATATAAGACGAATAGTTTACAACGATAATTGTTAGTTATGAATACAACAACAATTGCAATAACTTCTTTTAATTACAATAAAAATGTATAATTATTTTAGTCATTTCTGAGAACACAAAAGTCCTTAATGGAGGATCCATCATCCTTAAAGTTGATTAAAATTACATTTATACCTTTGCTGTCTACGCCCCCCTCATTTTCAGCCAAAGTCCTTATAAGCAGAACGCTTCATTTCGTACCTTATATAATTAAGAGACGACAGAGCGAGTCACACTTCCCTCTCGAAAAATAATTACAATATAAAATCCATTATCGGCGAATGCCATTAGGCCGTTGCGCCCCCTCGGCGTGAGTCTCTTCGAGAAAGTTCCTGTAATTTTTCGTTCGTTTCCCTTCGTGTTTAACTGGAGTGGGACTACAGCCACTTTGACTTCGATACGCGCGAGAATCGCTACTCTCGAGGGTAAACACGTGCCGTACTTCTCCTCGAGACTTTGCCCGGTTGCGAGGGGGTAAAATTAGCTCTGAGAAGGAGTCTTTTCCATCTTACTTTATTTGCATAATATATAAGTGTTATAATTGGGAAGTATTTTATGAGTTCGAAAGAAAAGGGGATCCAGCGGTGTTCGTAATATTGAAGACTGGATGAATACAACAACATCGTTATAAAGGCATTTACAAGTACGTGACTTACTCGGTGCTGGCTCGACTCACGTGACTACGTTGCTTCTTCGGAGCCGTGTCTTAAATAATCTCCTGGACCCTGATTCGTTTGTGCTGCTCGTCTGACGCTCTCCTCTGGAGCTTGGAATCGCTAAGCCGCCGACGCATACCGCTTGCGGCGAAGGCGATTGTGGACCCGCTGATTGTCAGGTCGGATCCATCCTTCACCCGTCGGCGGGGAGACGCTATCGTCGCTCCCTGGGGGACGACGCGGAGCCTTGACGTCGGCCCGATTCTCGCCGCGCGCTGTCGTCCTTATCGCTACGCGCCTCGGCTCACACTGCCTTGGTCAGTCCCTTTTCCGCTCTTTCCCAATTGCCTGCTCATCCTTCGTCTTGGTCGTGCTTCTCTTTCTCTCCTCTCTCTCCTTGTGTTTATCTACATTACTCTCTCTCTATCTAAGGGTATTGCCCCGTTGCTCGTCACGTGTCACTCGCACGCGGCTCTTGCCGCCTTGTACATGGCCGTGCGCGCGTATGTGTGTGTATAGATATGTGTATGTTGGCGCGCATATGTGAGCAGTCGTATCTCCGTTACAAGTATAAATAAACAAAAGTTTGTTTTTAAAACATATGAGGTACGTCGACAAATGGCAGGAAAAAATTAGACGACCTGTTTCATTTTTCAAGTACTGAATAAACTTAGGGTGGCCCACGTGCCCTGCCTTTCCCTAGTAATGTTTTTATACTTAAATCGTGAACAGGAAAAACCACAATTTCATGTGATGTACAGGAGTAAAAATTAAAATACAATACATTGCTATATATAAGCGCGAATAAAGCGGTTTTTTTGCCAAACAAAGATTTCTATAAAAAAGGACGAGTGTGGAAATCGTCCTTGCCCACGTTTTGTGTACACTATTTTTATAAACAACATTATAGTCATCAAAAGGTACTATACGTGCGCAGATAATGCTTCTAAATTCATTGATCAATGAGATTTTTTGATGATGCGTTGAAGATCGCTTATTCTTTTAATTCGAAACTAATCGCTATTTCACTTTGTCCGTTCAGTGTGCACAAAGTGCCTGTTTTCTCGCATTACGTTTTCTCGCAGTTCGTCTCTCAATTCGACTCGCGACACCCCTGAAATTCCCGTAACTCGTTCGAATATAAAGAACGAGCGTCGTCGAATTGTCAGCGGGCGTCGTCGGAATTGCTCGACCGAAATAAAGAAATAACCGATCAATGTGTATACACAGGGTTTCGACGGTATACCTTACGCGCGAGCGCGCATTGCAGTAACGTGCGCGTCACCAGGGATTGTCTCGCAATAAAATTAGACTTACTGCCGGCTCAGCGGCAGAGGAAATTTCGCGTGTGAGCCGCCCGCGGGGTATCGTATTTTCTGGCTTTATTGAGCGGTAAAGTTACGGACCGGATCGGATAGGTTTGGGTTTCGAATGCGAAAAGTCGTCCGAATGGAGGCAAACCGAGCCAAATAAATAAAGTATATTGAATTTAGTGACAGCAGTTTTTAGCCAAGAGCGTAAAGATCCTTTGAATGTGGAGAAAAGAAATAGGGAAAGATGATTGCTCTCATTCGTATATAGTATACAATTAACTGTTGCTATTTCCCATTTCTTCTAAATTCCATTCATCAATTCCATTCACCGATTCCATCCATTCTATCCATCCCCGCGCTTGTTTCCCTCATTGGTCGTCGTAGATGCACGTTCCTGCTCCCAATCAATGAAAGAAGCGCCCAAAAGAATTGAAAGTAACGCTTTTATTCGTTCTCTGATTCGTGAATTTTTTTAAACTTATTATCTATAACTTTACGTTCTTCGTTTGTACACTCATGTGAGGTTAAAGTTTAAAATGCGCAGGAACCCGTGCGCTCTTCGCGCTTACGAAAATCCGCTATAGCAGAATAAAATTTATTACAAGAGCTTTAACGTGGCCAGTATACCTAAATCAATATAAGACAATCAATCGCAAAATACAAAAAAAAAATCAAAGAAACGTGTCGTTTTTAAAAGCTTGTTTAGGTCAATAGCATGCCTGTGGATTAACTATAGAAGTGCATGTAATTACATATACACGCACACATGCACCACAGCTCGGAACGACTCATGTACCATTCAATTTTAATCTTTAAAAGCATAAACAAACATAACTATAAAAACGATATTTGAAGCTTGTGCACATTTCCCCGTTGCTTGGCAAAAGACTAAGGCATATCAACTTATATCGCGCTTATAGCGCGGTTCGCCGCAGCAGCAATCCAAACAAATTCACAGCACGCGCGCGTATGAAAGCAAACGCGAGAGGTGGGCAAATACCGCGATTGCATGGTGACTATATGCGCGTGGGCGCGCGCACTCGCATTGGCCGCGCGGGTAAACACTATCGCACTACACGCGAGCGTTTAATTTCCCGTGCGTGCTGCGCGCAGCGCACGCGAGGTCTCGAGAGAGAGAGAGAGAGGGGGAAGGGGGCAAAGAGGCTTGGCAGCGGCAAAAAGAGTCTGTGATAATCAGTTCTCCTTTTTGATTATTTTGAAATTATAATTTCGCGATTTCGTGATTGCGAGAACATATTTTAGAAACGCAGTTGTGTTGTGAAACTTACATTTCCAAGCGGACATTTCTGTGGTGATTTGTTTTCGACTCAGAAAACCATGAGATTAATATCAGAATAATGTTTTTTACGAAAAAAATTATTAATCATTCATCGAGTAGCCAAACTTCGTCAAGTCGATCATGTACGTCTGCTGTAAACGAAGTTTTCTTGCGTTATAATACAATGTTATATTGGTAAAAGTTGCTAAATAACTCTTTACAAGTATTTCTAACAATAATATTTATTGAAATTTGATTATTGAACGATAAATAATATTTGCTGATTCCAATTTATTGAGCCCGAATAATGAATGTATATAATTGGTATATATTTTCAGTAACGCGCACTATAGGAGAATAATCACAAATTTTTCTAATTAAATTATTGGCTCTCGGATGGAGTCGCAACGAACGAATTACAATATCCCAAGTAGAGGCTTAGTTCCCTCTCACTTTTTCGATGCGACGGCTGGACTCATCGCTTACATAGCCCATATTTTTTTGCAAGACGTAAGTGGATCGGTGCTTAACAACACCATAAAATACTAATAGTTATTGACAAATTTTCTTCAACTTGCAGCTGCCATATTTAATTGCCCATTAAAAATTTACAATTTTTCATTCCAGATTCGAAAAGATTGGTCCTTTTTACATAAAAAAAATATGTCTCTCATATTATTCTCATGGTTTTTATCGGTTTTCTCAGCCGAAAACAAATCACCACAGAAATGTCCGCTTTCTGGCCGAATTGTAAAAAAGAAATTCAATTTTAAAAGCGGTTTACATTATTGACGAGTCTAGGTTTACCTGATACTATAAATATGTGAATATTCGAAAGATAAATAAGATATAACCGTTCAATCAAAATGTCTTACTCTATTAGAAATAGAATAAATAAATTAAACAGAAAAAATTATTCTATTTATTTTCAATCATATAGTTCATTTATTTCCAATCATATACTCTATTACAATCATAAAACATTATATCCAGTTCAATACAACGATCAGCATTCACACTATAACAAATGTCGCTAATCACATAACTTGGTCGTCTGCGGGCGTCGACCGGCACCTCGTTTGGATTAAGAGCCAATACACGCGACCGGCGACGCGCTGTCGTAATTATACGGGCTGATTCGTTTCGGTTGGCGAGTATCGGATTACTGTATTTGATAAGGATGTCTGAGTGCAGGCATATTATGGGTAATGGAAAAGAGAAGTATGGGGGGCGTGTGATCACGGGGGGTTCACATTTAAAGGGTGAACCGAAATTGGGTCATATAATCATACTATTATAGACGGGTTGTTATAAAGGAAGTATATTATAGGAATCGAGTTAGGGACCGAGTGGTGTGTATTTTCGTGGTACGATTATATGACGTAAACTAATGTAAGTTGCAAAAAGTAGCGATTGGGATAAAAATTATATTAATCTAAAAATATAATCATATTTGTTTTGAAGGCATTTTTTTGAAGGTTTAATCACCCCCGCAGAATCTGAAATAAAAACGTAATTAAAACCTGGAAAAAATATTGTTAGCAAAGGACAATCTGACTGCCCCCCACCACCAATAGTTATAGCATAAGAAATAGTTATAACATAAAATGAACTGTACGTCAAGCTAGCCAAACATCTACTGTATCAAACTGAAAATCTTTTTTTAGCATGGCATTTGCAATTTATTGAATATAAACGATTTATTAAAAAAACCTAGAGAGCAAAATTAAATTTACAATATTTTTGAAAAATAGACTCACGTTTAAAGGTTGTAAATGGTAGATACAACATTTAAATGTGTATCAGAAATGAAACATAAATTGGCGCTATTAAAAATAGAAGTAGAAAATATATTAAACTCTGATAGTGAGTTTTTTATTGAAATTTTCTACGTATTATGTTTTATATTTGTTTTTTTAAATTGTTCTAGTATTTTCTGAAAAGTTTCATTTCACGGATAATAAATGATACTAGAATGTTGGGCGCGCTTCGCGCGCCTACAATGTAGCTGTGTTCTCTTGAGTGGAAAGAGCTCTAGCATGAGCACAATGTTAATTACGAATTA
>JAPYZP010001778.1:0-15246 GCA_030522985.1 Torymus sinensis | reverse complement strand
TGGCGGACCCTATGTATATGACCCTAAATAAGTCTCACCATTATACCTCGACCAGTGTTATTGAGGGTAGTATTAATAGACACTGAGTTACATTAAACTTTAACACCGTTGTTTCCGACACAAAGGCCTGTAGGTATCTAAGTGTCGATTTGCATTAACTTTTATAAGAAAGCAACTGTAGATATATATACTACTTTGAAAAATAGTTTCAGTGTGTAACTATACTAAATTATAAAAAAAAAAACAAAAAAAAACAAAATTGGAAAAAAATTGAAAAATTTAGTTGCGTTCATATTTTGAATTTCGCGCTTATGTATTCATCAATGGCGTCAATGACGTCACGCCAAAAGTACGAGTGGAAAATACGCCATATTGATATTCTATACACGAAATCCTCAGTATTAGACAAGCAGCAGCTAGCAGCCGTGTTCTGCTAAGAAAATAGCACTGCGCGAATTCCAAATCTGCTATTTCCTTTTATCGCCAACTGATTTCTTTCGGGTATATTTATTTAAAATTATTATCGAAATTCGCTACCGAAGATTTTCTAGATTTTTACTTTTTGCAATGTGATTTTCACGAGTTGTGTACAACCGTTTTGTATGTTGTGATTTTTTTTTTCACGCTATATTTCAAATAGTGTCAGAAGTCAATGTGTTTGTTTTAGCACCGAATTTTGTCATATCAAAGCCAGTAAGATTTTTCTCAATTATGTTAAATAATAATTTTAATCATAATTCATTACACCATAGTACATTTAAATTATATTTTAGACTTTATTAATTATCAATTAATTAAATCTTTTCTAGAAATGGCAACTTTGGACACTGAGATCCGAAAATTGCATCCTACGGAGTTGTGGCAATTAGGTCATTTTCTGAATCAGTCGAATATTTGGAAGGAATTAATGGCTATCATTCCAAAGGAGGATAGCGGCGCCGCGTGTATGTTTAGCAATGAACATATTTTGTAAGTAATTTAACAAAAACGACGGGAATAAGTTTCTAGAATATCCAATATAAGATATACGTATGAATCAATTTTAAAACAGGATGATCGAGCAAGCGATTCGCCAGCAGCAGAGAAGCGGAGCGGACATATTTTTATCCGAGTGGAGTACTTACGGAAAAAATCGACCAACCTGTCGCACGATGCTGGACCTGTTGGTAAAAGCTCAATTCTTCAGAGCCGCTGATTACCTTGCAGTTGACATTCTGAAAGGTACACATTCCACGAAACCAATTAATCAAATATATAAACCTATAAAAACAAAGAAGACAAAAAACCCACGATTTGCTCCGTTTTACAGGAGATCCTCCGGCGCGACCGCGGACCGGCCCCGCAGCCGCTATCGACGTATCTGAAGCTGTCCTTGAGGAGATATTAAAACGACAGACCGCAGGTGCGCAAAAAGCCAAGCCGGAGGGAGTAGCATCACCCGCGGCCTCGTGGTCGCTGCATTACGTCGAGAAGCCCACCGACGTTATGGTCAGTCCGCCGAGTAAACCGTCAGAAGAGGCCGAAGTAAAATCGGACCTCATGAAGTTCAGCGCCGCTGGCGTGATGTCCGACCTGATGAAGTTCAGCAAGGCTGACGTGGTAGCCGAAGCCCTAGATAAACTGCCCGATAATATGTCCGATCTCATGAAGTTCAGCGGCGAGGTAAATTCTGACTAAAATTTATACAAGTATATACGAGGAGTGTACATGTTTCGTTCTGACTTTCAGCAGAAGGATGAGAACCAGCCCTGGCAAGAGGCTCAATCGGAAGACATTCCCCTATGCGTGAGGGGCGGCGCTTTTGGCGAGCCAGGCAATGATGACCTCGCGTCGGCGAGCGAGGCGTCACAGACAGCGACTACCATGGGCGACGACTCCACTACGGATGTTTCGCAGTCGTCGATGCTGCCCGTACCGAGCGACTGCGCCGACGAGTCTGAGGCTACGATGTCCCACAGCGACGTCATACCCGTCGTTGTCTTGGCGTACAATGAGAAATCCGACTCGTAGTTGTAGTTTTAATATCGTGTATTTTTTACGTATATAATATATACGATAATTCTATATCTATAATGCGAAATGTACAATGTAAATACAAAAAAAAATTAAGGTAAACGCATTAGTTCTCTTAAAAAAATGTAAATATAACAAAACGCGTAAATACAATGCTCTTTTACATATTCTTTTGTTCGTCTTCTTCGTTTTTCGTTCGAAATGAGTCGTGTCGGCACAAACGAACGTTATGTTTGTTTTCGGCTCGACTTTGAATTCTCCTAAACAATATATTTATAAGATATAACATCTACTTAACAGCCATACGTGTATCGCAGTGAAATTATTATTTTTTTCTTTATATTCCTTTTAAACTTTCTCATCAGTCGGTATTATTACTATCACTTTGTTGCATCGTGAAGTAGGCACTTTGAAGTTCCTTCAAATTCCTCTCCAGTGTCGCGACCTCCTCGAATTTGCACTCGTCTCGCGCCTGCTTTATGTAAAACTTTAAGTTGCTCATCTGCTCCACGAACGGATCCATGGAGCTGGACGTGATCATCATGTTGCCGCCGGGACGTACCGTCGTGCCCCATCCTTGGGACTGATCCAGAACCAGCTGAAAGAAATGAGTTTGCCGTTAGTTGGTGAAAAACGAGAGAATGGCGGATCAAGAGAGTCATTTGATAAAATACCTGATTTGTGGTGGGTGTAGGGCTCTTTCGATCGGTACGATCGTAACTCCGCGACGATTCCTTCTGCGTCTCTCGGTCCTTCTGCCGTTGCTCCTCTTCCAGCTGTCTCTCGTAGGCGATCCTCTGTCGAATCCTCTCTTGTCGCTCCTTCTTAATAGCCTCTAATTCCTCTTCGGTCGGTACCGGCGGTGTCCTCAGCAATTCGTTCTTCAAGTAAATCATCGCAGCCGTTCTCACCATTTGAATCAGTCTCAGCTCCTGTCTCAGTGCTGCGGAGCTATTCTCGTCCACGATAACCAGATTGGCTATCCTCTTGCTGATTACGTCGATGTTGTCCCCGATTTTTGCGATCTTTCCTCTGACCACTTGCGCGTCTCGCAAATCGTAAGTGGACTCTCCCTCGTTCAAAGAGTTCCACATCTTGCAATATATCTCGATGAAACGATTACCCTCCTGCATCTGAGCGCGCATTTTCTCGTAAAACTGGTGGACTATCGGCTTCTCGAAATGTCGGGCTTTCAATCGTTCCCTGGCGTCCAGGAGATTGTTGCAGTGCTGACATACTCTAAAATACTGTTCACTACTACTGGTGTCACTTATGTAAGATAGAACACTGTTGAGACTGCTGCTAGAAGGCGAGCGTGCAAGCTTGGTTAGGCCAACACCTGCCTGCACTAGGCGATCTGCGAAACTTGTAGTTTCAGAAGTTGGGGAGAGAGCTGTGTCATCTTGGACTAATGCTGGACTTGTCATTTTACCTAATTAAACAATTTTTTGAAACATTGTTTCAGTATTTTATTATGAATCCATTACTTATTGTCTGATTCTATTACTTACGTGCTTCGACTAGAGAAAGAAACATACTGCAATCATGGCACATCATTACTCCGCATAGTCGACAATGATGTTTTCTTCTAGTTATATTGAAACTTTTTGCACACGTGAGGCACAGTCTAACATCTTTGTCATCCATCCATGGCACAATAGCTCTTTCATGAGCTATAAAATAATTGCACAAGTTAGTTATTTTTAAATTACTTATTATAATATAACATTATCTTAAAAAGAAGTCTGTTTAAACCTTTTCGTTCCACAGGGTCATTTGGTAGGTGATTTAGGAGTTTATCCAGTCTTATGAGAAGTTTGTTAGTTTCAGAGGAATATCTTTCTAGTCTTGTATTTCTAATCTCTTTGAAATATTTTGTATAAGACTTGGTTGCACCTACAAATCAAAGAAAAAAATTTTGTGACTGCCGTTAATGATTAACGAATTGTAAATTTGGTAATCTTTTAATAAATAAATAAATAATATTAATTACCAATTTCTTGTGGTCCCCAATCTATTTCTTGTCTGTTTTGTTTCCGGCCATTTGACAGAACTTGATCAGCATAATCTGGCATTTCATCTTGCTTTAAAATTTTCTTTTTAGCTTTCCCAAAGAGATCTAAAGTTTGAAAAAATAAATAAATGAAATCTTAATAGTTGATGATATTTTTATATAAAATACTATTTCTGTTTTGTGTAAGATTTATGTAAACAAAGCATAACAAAAGAAAATTCTAACAGTATAATTTGCCTCTAATTTCAAATATGGCTGTGACAATAACATAAAGACAATGAAATGTAGATACAAAAATTAGAAAATCGATTCGCTAATCTACTAAAACATTATTACACATGTCTTAATTATAAAATTGAGCTATCCAACCATAATCTAATCCTAAAACATTTCTTTCAGATTAAAACTAATCACGAGAAATGTTATTCCAGACATGCATAAATTTTCCTTATATAAAAATCATCCTACTGAGTCTGACAGCACATATGAATTTTGTGTCTTATCAAGATCTCTCGTCTCGATTTCGATGATCGTCCTCTTCGTCTCATGCTAATTGTCACCTATATATAACAGCTCCCGAACGAACTTTCGTTAGAAAGTAAGTATACCTCGCTTACTGCTTACACCGATCCTCATCAATTACAATTTAAATCCCACGAGCGACGGCGATAAAACAAAAACAAACGACGAAAATAATACACATCGGGGAGTAAAGGATACATGAGTAAACAAAACACGAACCTTTGAGGGACCTGAGTATCTCGGGGTCATCCTTGTGGTACTCCTCGAAGTGTTTGGTCAGCATAGTCGGGGTCTTGAAGTCGGTCATGCATATCGGGCAGATGAAGCCCTCCATCGCCTCTGGTTCCGTCATCCTCGCCTCGCAATCTCCTCCGATATCCTCACCTCGAGAAATCACAAAACTTCGCTACCTATACTTACTGCCAGCGCAGACGCAAGCAGAAGAGGAGGATAAAAAAAACGGCCGACGATCGCGACAATGGGAAGACCGCAGAAGGCCCAACGATAAATTGACAGCTCGCCGCCCCTCGGCGCGTCGTCGATAACTCGAACTCGACGCTTCGAAATATCTCGACCGCGGCGCGCGCGTACACACAAAAGCGCGCACAAACCTACTCAAGTATGTTGTATGTGTATAGGTATATTTGCGCGTATTGATCATTGTTTCAATCCCTCTCTCTCTCGGTGCGCGCGGTGTTGTGTATACTCCCGTGTCGTGACGAGGCCTGACGGACGCTGACGATCACATGAGCTGTACTTGTACATGACGTGCGGCGGGCGGATTTTTCGCTCTCCGCGGTATATATGTATATGTATGTATAACCGATATACACGCGATCTCGGCTCGTCGCGTGTGTTTTAATCGCGTTGGTGTGTATTATATGTACGTGTATATACGGCGGATAAGCGAACGCGCGGCTGTGTTATTACCTCGTAATTATAACGCCGAGGTAGTATATACACGCTGCTACTGCGACGTTTTAGTTTTTCGATCGCGCGGTTGTAAAAGACTCTCGCTTCGCTCCGAATTGAAATCTGGAGCAAAATTTTCCGACGAACGTTCCGACTGTGTTTATATGACATCAGTTATTATGGATTTTCGAGAAAGTATTATATTTTAATAATTTTTGAAATTAAAACTCATCTATACTTATGCAAGACCGAAAATTTCAATCGATATATATTTTATATGCGCCTTTATAAAATACCACTTATAATACTCACGAAAAAATATATTTATCATAATTATATAGTCTCATAGCTATTTCAACCGCGACGCTCACAAACTTCCAATCAATGCTAGAAACTTCAATCGTGATCGTCGTCGCGCGCGCGCCCGCGAATGGGAAAAACCTGCTCCGAAAAGTTTAATTAAATTTAACGCGCGCGCGCGCGCGCGACTTTCTCTTTCAAGAAAATAAAGTTTCTCTCGCAGCGCGCCTTCTGAAATTAGAATCCCGCGTTTCGGTTATTCGCTCTATATATATAAAGCGAATTTCGTGATCCAGAAAATTGTTTTTCACATAATAATAAATAAATAAATAAGTATATATATATAGCCCTCGGTCATTAATAACTCTTTGAATGGTGCATCCCGCGGCTCAATTACGCGCGTCAAAGAGGCGTGTGTGGTGTGGGTTCTCCCAATCGAGCGGATATAATGTGTGCAGCGATATTTTATACACAAAGAAATTGGAGTATAGGTAGTACGTGTACGGCCTCTCGTAAATATATATACATATATCGCGAGATAAAACTACAGAGAGGCTGTTGTGATATGCGTGTATGCGTGTTTGTATAAACAGTGTCCGATGGAGCGATGATATTATCTAAACGAAGTATGCAGGTATATATATAGGTTGCCGCGCGCGCGCGCGCGTTTGCTTACATAATAACATCACGACGCGGAGCGTAAAACCGCATTATAAAAATACAAAATCCCTACGTAAGCGCGCGATTTGCGCGTATAATATGCATGGTAAAAGCCCATGAATGAGCGCGTACTAATGTATATATAAAAATTGATACGAGTCTATATATATAAAGAGAGAGGGAGCAGCGACAGAGTACGGTGATAAAAAGGCGGAGATCGATAATATCCGTGCCTAAAAATACGGATCCCATAAAAACGTATCTAAAAGCGAAAGAGGGGGGGGGCGAGAGGGGTAGGGATCGGGAGATTTAACGTTTTACGACCGTACGCAGACCGTCACACACTTCCCTCTCATCATTCACACACGCGCGTATATACCTATATACACCGCAGTGCGCGGCGCGCCTGTACGCAGCTATATAGTCATATATATAGGTATATATAACCGAGAGACCAGCAAAACGAGCGAGAGATTACAAGTACATTTTTTCCTTGCGGAGCGAGCGGCGCTCTCGCAGAGAGCGCGTACACACACTATATCGGCTCTATATAGCTACATATATACATATATATACCGCCGTCGAGAGAGACAGAGAGGGAGAGATAATCCCCCCGCAGTCGAAAATCGCGCATTCCCGGAGAGCTCGCTCGCTCGCACGTATTATACCTATATATATATACGCCGAAAGAGAGAGAGGGACATATAGCCGTAGCAGCACCAGCTTGTATATAGTATGTGGCGTGGCAGCATATAGCGACGCGGAGCCTGAGCGCAAGCGATTAGCGAAAGACACACTTGTGTGCGTATTATATATATATATACGTGAGTGAGCGCGTATTCTGGAAGAACCACCGCGCGCGCAAAGTCTCGCGAAGAGAGAGGCACACACAGACGAACGGACAGACAGTATACAGGCCGAGAGAGGGACAGAGAGAGCACGGAAAGTGAGAGGGCGATGTGTTTTGAGCGACGACGGTAGTCCCAATAGTATACCTCGCGCTCCTCACGGATATATATCTCTGTATATACGCGCGCTGCAGGCCATAGAACAGTATCCGCGCCGTGGAGTACTAGGTGCAGCTGCTGGAACGGAGAGAAAGAGAGATAAAGCCGAAGGCGAGTGTACTTGGCTGATCGTCGTCGTCGTCGTCATCGGTGCGCCGCGCGTCTCTCTCCTCGCCCCCCGCGCGCTTAACGGAACGGCCCCGTGTGCAGTGCAGTGTCTCTCTATCTTTCTCTCTCTTCGCGAAGAAGAAGAAGAAGAAGCAGCAGCAACGAAGAAAGCGCATACATACACAGATATATATTAAGTGTGCGTGCGCGAGTGTATGTGTGCGCGTGTGTGTGTGCTCGTGGAAGACTGCAAGGAAGAGGTTGAAGATAAGGAAAATAAAAAGGCACAACACAGTGGCCGCTAATGCACGTGAGGAGAGAAGCACTATCAGCAGCAGCATCGTCGCCGAGAGGAGGGCACCGTAGTCGCGAATTTCTGGCGCATAAATGAGAGCCGCCGCCGCGTACGCCCGCAGCAGCGTCGCACTCGACCGTAATAATACTACAACATCGGCATCAGCAGCAGCAGCAGCACGGGATAATCGCGCGAGAACAGCGGCAGCAGCAGCAGCGGCGCGACGAACGTAACATGGGTGTTGGTCTGAAGCCGCTCGAGTTCACGGATTGCCTCACGGACAGCCCCTACTTCCGCGAGAATCTCCACTATCACGAGCGCGAGCTAGAGAGGACCAGCCAGCAGATCAAGCGCCTTATCAAGGAGGTCAAGGATCTGCTCTCAGCTGCGAAAAGTTAGTCTCCTCTTTCTCTCTCTCTCTCTCTCTTTCATAGACTATCTCTCTCTCTCACCCACCCACTGTCTATGTAGCGTTTATTACAGTCATAATACATATACACACACCTCTGTCAAAAGTGTCAAATCTAACGTTTTTGCCCGCCTGTGAATACATGTATAGAGATGGATGGATGTATGTGCGTATATATATATATGTATATACATGCGTAGAGATGAGGCTGATGCGCGCGCGCGCTCGCGCTCGTGTGTGGTGATGCGAGAGACGAAGAGTGTGTGCAGCAATGTGTCTCTCTCTCTCTCTGTTCCCCTCCCCCTTTTTGTACATACATTTTCACGTTGGATGATCTCTTTAATTAATCGTAATTTGAACGTCTGGGGTGTGTGAGCGAATGTGATGTACGAGTGGCAGACAGAGAGAGAGAGATGAGTCTGGTCTGTCCCTGTATGTCTGTTCATTGCTCCCCTTCTCTCTCACTCACTCACTTACTCTCCCTCATTCTTTTTCACTCTCTACTTTGCTTGTCTGAAGAGCTGCAGGTGGTTATTCTCCTCTCGCTGTCACAGCACGTGCAAGGGGGAAGGTCACGTTCATTGAGAGCTTCTTCTCTTCTTCTACTACTACTTCTTCCACTTTGCTTCGATGCTTTTTGTCGTGCGCGTACGTATGGGCTCAATCTCACACACACCGTGCCCGGTAATGATTATGTCACAGCACATCCATACCAGGCTAATGTCAGTTGCGTTGCCATTAGAAGCGTAAGGCCTTTGGTTAATGGCATGTCAGGCTGCCTCTCTGACTGGCCTTCGCCATCGCTATGCATTTGTGCCCAATTTACTGGACTGCAGTAGGAGATACTTGTAGGTTGCGGTGCCTCTTGTTTGATTACATACATAGTCTGTATACTAAAGACTCCTATTCTCACAGAGCTCTATTCTTGCTTGTATTATGTGATGAGACAATGTTTGTTTTAGTTGTAGGAAACTTACAGTGCAGTATATCAATTTTATATTTATATTGAAGAGCTATACTAGTCAGCTAAGTAAATAACATTGAACTGAACTGCAATTCTCAGTCCTTTTAGTTTTAATAGTTTGTGCATAAAAGTAGTAAATACCTGGAAATAACTGATAACTCCCATAACGACACTAAAGATTATTCTAAGATGAAAAATTTATTTGAATTTGTAAATAATGACATTTTTTAATTTTATTTAGAAAATAAAAAAGTATAAGTATGTCCTGTTGTTGTTTTTTTTTCGTAAAGCAGTTAAACTATTTGTAATTTAAAAATTGTGCTTATTTATTAAAGTTAAGAATAATCATGTTTCAAATGTTGATTTTAGTAATGATTATGATATTAGCAGTACAATAAATACCTTCTATGCATCTCCCCTTGTACTACTTCTCTATTAAAATCTAATAGATTTTATTTGTAAAGTGTTAAAAGTTAATCTCCAATTCCTTTTGAATTTGACTTGAATAGAGAAACTTAAAGGTTGATACATAATTTTGACAAGTTTACAGACTTCCCAGTGCTCTGTAGCTGTAACTAACAAAATTCTGCTTCTTTTGATCTTGTAACATGTAGAATTATAGAACCAAATAATCCTTGTTTACTTTTGAAACTTTCAGAAATCATTAATATGATTTCTTTGAAATTCCAATGTGGTTATTTGAATGAATAGATAATGATATCTATCAATTGTGTCTATCAATGTGTTATGTAAAGTATATCATTAAATGATTACATAAAATTTTTATATCACTTTATGATTGTTAGATTAATTCAACTAATTTTCATAGTTAAATGACCAATACTTAAATTTTTCTTTTTAATTCAGAATTTTCATCATTATTCTAATTTTGAAAAATCTCATGTTTTCAAAAGTAAACATAAAATGCTTTATTTTTGATTTTGTAATAATTTTGAAGTGCAAAGCACTAAAACTTATTGCAAAATGCACTGTGTTACAGATCTTTCTCGAGCTCAGAGGGCATTTTCCAAGACACTACAGAACTTCAGCTTTGAATGTATTGGTGAAACACAAACTGAAGATGAAATACACATATCCCAAAGCCTGAAGGAATTTGGTAAACTCATTGCGTTGATCGAAGACGAGCGTGATCGCATGGTATGCACAAACTTAGCACATTAGCAAAGCTGTAATTTTTCTGCGTTCAATATTTTATTCTATAAAAAAAAAATAAACACAACACTCAAATGCTTATCAATTGAATTTCTTTCTCTTTCTCAAAGGATAACAGTGTGAGTCAGTGGTAAAGAAAACTACTTTCTTAGTGTGTTTTCACTGTTGTTTCTCTCACAGTACACTTAACACCTTCTTTGTCACACATGATTTAACTAATCAAACTTTTCAAATAATACTTATTTCTGACTATCTACTCTTCTATAGCCACAGACTACTTAAAAAATCTATACAATATTTAATGATATCTGTTGTATATTTACAAATACCCAGTAAAAAGAAAATACTCTAAAAATATATACATTTTAATTGACAAGTATTTTACTTTCTTCATTTGTAACTGTGAATAGTTTCATAATTACAACACAAAGGAAAAAATATAAATATAAAAATATTACATACATATAAAAATATTAAATTAAAAAATACACTAAAATTCTACTTTTTTATAATAGGATATTTTTCAATTTATGCATTATTTCTTATAGAGTACTTTGTAATTAATATTTTTATAGTATTTTCTGAGCTAGTATTCAAACTGTTTTTAAATTCTTTTGATATAAGTAATGAATTATTGTATATGTCTATTTTTATATAGAGGCTTTTGACTTTGTATATTTTTTACTTAAAATTTTTACTCTGAAAAAGTTGTACAGAAATTACCTAAACAATTTTAGACTGTAGTTAATAGATATTTCCTGTTTGAAAATAGTACATAAACTTTTTACAAAGCTTTTACTTGTTACATTTATGTTAGATTAATTTATTTTTGTGAATGTTTGTTCAAAAATTTAAACTACATTTCACATATATAAATACTTCATCATTGACCATAAAAAATCAAATACCTAATTCAATTTTAAAAGTTTATCTATCTTTTTATCTTTCCATTGTTCTTCATGGAATGAGTTGTAGTTAATTAAATAGTTTGATATTGCTTATATTAGCAAAGTGTTTTACAATACTCATTTTATATACTATATATAAAAACACATTTACACTTGGCATTTACACAGTGTATTAAATTATAGTTATTTAAAGAAATCTATAATATTGAAATACATTATTAAATAACATCAGAACTTAATTTCAGCTGACAGGTGCATACGATCAAATTATACTGCCGTTAGAGAAATTTAGAAAAATACACATAGGTGGAGTTAAGGTAATTTATTAATACCTTTTTTTTTATTTAAATTTCTTAAAAAGAAAAAAAAATCTATATCAGTTATTCTATTTTTAGGAGGGTAAAAAGAAGTTTGAAAAACAAACAGTTAAATTTTGCCAAAGTCAAGAACGATATTTAAATTTATCAACTAAAAAACAAGACAATGTTCTTCAAGAGGTATAGTAGACTAATTAGATAATAAATACAGTTCTCTGATAAACAGTAATTAGTTACATAATGTTTTGATATTACAACTGCAAGTCCTTGTAAATCTCTTTTTCATTAATACTTACAACATTTCATTTCTTTGAGTCTATTTTACCTTATCAAATATAATATTTTAAGTTTTACATTCAAAATAATAATAATGGAAAAATTAAATTTATTTTATTTTTGCTAATTACAATAGGCGGATGCGACATTGGAAATGGCAGAAAGGCATTTTTGCCAGGCAAGCTTAGAATACGTTTTTCTTTTACAAGAGGTCCAAGAACGAAAGAAGTTTGAATTTGTTGAAACAGTAAGTTTCTTAACTTAAACATTGTTATTAAAATGTTTATATTTACAGTAAACATAATCTTTAATTTCATGTATTTTCAGTTACTTGGTTTTATGTTTGGATGGCTTACATTTTATCACCAAGGCCACGAAGTCGCCAAAGATTTCAAACCCTATATTGATGATTTACAACTCAAAATACAGAAGGTTAGCAAATTCTACATTTTGAATCACGTTCTTACATAAAAATGAGTGAATTCAATTTTGGCTTAGAATAATGAGAAGCTTGTTTTGTCATAATAAATTTATCTTTTACCTCATAAAAATACTTACAAAAGATATGGTGTTGGAAAAATTTCATTCTAACTTGAGAATTTCGTAACTTTTTTTTTCAAGTATAAAAAGTTGTTTTCAAGTGATTTTCAACATATTTTACTGACAAAATTTTGTTCTTGAGAATGGTTTTTTTTATATAATAAATTAATAATCGTAAATTTTTAATCTATTATTTTATTATTAAATAATTGCTTGCTTATCTACTTACAACTAATTTCTAATTTTGTGTGCGTGTGTGTTTTATAAAGACTAGAGAGAATTTCGATGCTACGCGGGATAAAACAGAGTCGCTTATGAATAAAATGAAGGACGTCAAAAAGGTATGTACTTTGATTTTTGTGTTTAGGCCTCATAATGCTTTATTAATAAAGTCGTTTCATTAACTTAAATCTAAAAATCGTAGTCTAAATGTACAAGTGCATTATTATTTGTATCAAAATAGTTATTAATAAAGCTATAAACATTTGTCATTTAATAAAATATGGCATTGTTTATCAGACAAATAACAATTTGATTATCTTTTAGTCCGTCATCGAGAGCGGCCCTAACAAACTTTATAGCAGAGAAGGTTACTTGTTCCTCATGGAAAAGAGTAAGTGACGCAAACAATCTGAATCAAAACTTTCTTTTTATTGTTGAACGTTTGTGTTTTTTATCTGTCTCACTATGAATGCATTTTTTTCTTTCTCCAATCTCACGAAATATAGTTCGCAACTCTATTTCGCGGAAAAAAGTTAGTTTTAAAAATAGATTGATTGATAACAAAAAATATTAGAATGCATATTGAGACTTTAATTGAAAACGAAAGTAAACTAAACGGAAAGTTGACAAAAATGATCGTATAATAATTGTAGAGTAGTCGAATGCGTAAAATAGCGGAAAGATATCGCGAACTATTTTTTCAGAGGCTTTTGGAACCACTTGGACAAAACAATATTGCACATATCAAAAAGATAAAAAGGAATTTACTATGATACCTTATAACCAGCTCACAGGCAAATTTGTAAGTTTCAATATCTCGCACCAAAATCAATTTAAGCGCCTTTCAGAATCGCATGCCCAAAGTGAACTAACAATTATTATGTTTCTTCTCTCTTTAACAGAGCAGTAAAGATACTTTTACTCTGGCATCGTGTGTACGGCGTATGTCCGAGTCGATAGAAAAAAGATTTTGTTTCGATATTACTGCGATTGCAAGGTCAGTCTCTTTTCTCTGTGTTTTATCAAACTCCTTTGTATGTAACTTACTTTTAACATACTCTTGACATGTACTTATCAAAAGTTCCATAAATTTAGTCGTAAAATAAAACTTTAACTGTTTGAGTTAAATACTTTGTATCGCGGAAAATTCATATGGCAGGGAGTATTAAATGATAATGATTTTCAGGCCTGGCATAGTATATACATTCCAAGCTTTATCGGAAAACGATAGAAAATTTTGGATGGACGCAATGGATGGGCGAGAACCTGTAAGATAATTAAATAATACTTTTTTTACGAAATCACGCCGAGCGAATTATTATATTAACTTATATAACGCATTACATAGGTTCCTGCTTTGCAAGGCCCATTGGCAAAGCCAGACGAAAATGTGATTGATGAGACTGGTCTATTGTTTATTTCAAAATGCATTAATGTACTAGAAGATAGAGGTAACCTCGCACACAAAAAAACTGCATTTGACTGTGATATGTAGAGCGATAAAAATTACAAACATTATTTATTTTCAGGCTTAGAAGAAACAGGACTTTATCGTGTAGTAGGCGTAGCTTCTAAAGTAAACAAATTACTGGCTATGGGTCTCGATAGAAGGAAATTAGAGAAATCAAATCTAGAAAATCGCTATGAATGGGAAAGTAAAACAATCACTAGTGCTCTCAAAACCTACTTGAGGACTCTTTCTGAACCCCTTATGACTTTTCGATATTACGATAGCTTTATCGCGGCAGCGAGTAAGTTACTTTTTACTTCGAAAATAAAAATTTTTACTCTGTTATCAGTAATTAAAAATAAAATAATCTTTGCAGAACAAGAATCAAAGGAAATGCGCGTGAACGACATACACATTCTTGTGTATCGTCTTCCCAAACCAAACTTCAATGTTCTTATACTGCTCATTAATCATCTGCACAAGTAATTATACAGACCATTTGCTAAAGCTCAGCCTCACATGAATCATCAATGAATCATAACATTTTTTTATCATATCCACATTGATAAGTTCTTAAAAAGAGTCAAACAAAATGTGTTATTAATTTTCAATGCCTTTTTTTTTATCTTCCGTGAGCTTTTATCTTTAATAATCACGTATTGTGTTTAAAAACATAATTGAAAATTATCATTTATAACTTCTGTTAATTGTAATTGGAAAGAAAAACAGTTTGCCGTTCAGTAAAGCTTATAAACATTATAAAAATAGATTAACAACCGGAAACAAATTCACGCAATATATTTCAATAATATATCGCGATAGTTCAGAATCATTGCTTGTTCAATTTCTCATACACCAAGCAATACTAACTCGTGCTTCCTCTTTGAAACAGGGTCGCGAAGAAATGTAGCAAGAATCTTATGACCGTTGGAAATTTGGCTGTGTGTTTCGGCCCGACATTGCTCCGGCCTGAGGAGGAGACGGTGGCCTCGATCATGGACATCAAGTTCTACAACATCGTCGTCGAAATACTGATCGAGAACGGCGAGAGAATAACGGGGGGACCGCCGCAAGACTTGCCCAACGCCGGACAAAACCTCGCGATGACGAATTCGCAGCGTTCGGAAGATAAGGAGGAGCAGCCTCAGCAACAACA
>JAPYZP010001777.1:0-15247 GCA_030522985.1 Torymus sinensis | reverse complement strand
CCATTTTTCCCATGTTAAATTTCCATAAGAAAAATTGATATGCGGATAAAACTGTGTCACAAGACCGTTTTCATTTGTTCCAAATTTTTTTCGTCTAATTTGTGGTCTATAGAACAAGAAAAAGCTTATGGCAGAGGTGTGCCTCAACATTTTTTTTTCGTCGTTTTTGTGACCGGATAAGACGACATTTTCGGGGGAATTGCACATATGAGCACCGAGTAATGATGAAACGAAGGCAGCAAATGCATATCGTTTCTCTTCGTGTTCGAGACACAGAGATCAAACGATGGATCTGCTTTGAAGTTTCGCATCATCAAAATAAACGTATAAATTTCGAAAACAAATCTGGAAAATACGTATTTATAACTTGCTGCGTCAAATAGGCTCAAATATATACAAATACATACATATAATCTAACAAAATTGATTGTTAAAATATATGAATCAGAAGTTTCCATCGGTGGAATACAACGAAAGAATTTTTTACATTTTGATGAAAGTTATTAAACAATGGAAATTTTATTCAAGCCTTTGTTACAAAATTATTGTATACTATAAAACTTTAAATATATACAAAAAAGTAATAATAATTAGTATAAACTTTAAATAAAATGAATTATTTTTTTATTTTGTTGCACTCCAACATTGCAAACTTCAGAGCCATTAAAATATAATGCTATTTTTTTGCCTAGCGGGCCGAAAGTACCACTTTCGCTCCCGGCGCCCGATCGCCAATGTTTATTTTCGGCCTCGCCAGGCAAAAAAATAGTATACGCACCACGGGAGAAAAATTGGCCAGCCCACAGCTCGTGTTTGCGTTTTTTGTGCGTAATACACTATAATTATTTCTCTAATGATATACTCTATACTCTATATACACATAATATTAATACTCATTGAAACTATCTATGAAGGGAGTCATAGATAATTCATCGTAACTTTAAAATACAAAATTTCTGATTATGATAATAAACATTTTTTATCGTAGTAAATATTATATAGTCAGAAACTGTATTAAAAAATTGCCAATTTTTATACAATTTTAACTTTTTATTTATCTAAAATTCATAATTTCATAGAACTGGAGTTCTTGTTTAATGTTCTATGATCAGAGCGTGGAAGTGATAACATTAAACAGAAGTTTGAAAAATAAAATATAGATAAGTTGTTCCAAATTTGATAGTCATTAAATATCATAAGTATAAAGAGCTGTGCAAAATTTCAGAGGCTTGACGAGAATGGGCACGGAATTATTGCAATGTGAATTTATCATTAGTCCTATGGGAATTCGGAAAATTAGAAACTAAATTAAAAAAGAAGACCATGGATGTCACAGTTTCATAACTTTGAAAGTTCATGTAATTGTCAATATATGCTAGATAAATAAGTTCCATTTTTAAATGATGTCCACTTCGAAAATATCTTCTGAAATATAACATAACAACTGTGAAAAACGCTGCACGTACAGTCATACCAAAAAGTGAAACAGTTTTAAAAAAACAGTTCTAAAAAACGTTGTACATATTTGTTTACTGTTAGTACTGTAGAATATTATTGTTTTAGACGAATTATATGACCAATATATTTGTCTTAAATTTTTAAATGAGACGTTACGGCCAATACACCTTACAATCATCAGCCATTCTCCTATTAATTTGACTTGGATTTCAATTGTGAACAGTAAACAGCAAAATTCTGCTAAACCAATGAAATTTTTTTCTCAGTTTCTTTTCTTAAAAAAATTACGATTCTGAAAGAAATTGATCACAAACGATATGGAAAAAATGCCGAGGTTATAAATAGAATGTTTGATTATTAAAATTAGGCGTAATTAGACAAAACTATTAATCGAGTTTGTAAATCGACTTTGTATGAGTAAAGCATAAATTAATTATAAAAATAATAAAAATAAATTTAAATATAACGGCCAACGTTTCGACGGTGGTCTTCGTCTTCTTCAGGGCCAAGCCAGAACTATTTTAAAGTTTTAAGAATCGTTAAATTACGATATCATGATATGAACATCATTAAAACATTAATGTCGCTTTTAAAATTTTCTATCTCTCATAAATCTTATATTTAACACGCTTAAGAAGCCAATAATTATTAAACTTTCGTGTTATCTATATCGAATATGTGCTGTTAAATTATACCATAAAATATATGACTATGTAATTAAATTATAAGTTTTAAACTAATTTAAACTAAATTTTTTCATGAATTACAATATTATTTATCTTCTTAAGTATTATCAATTCCAATAACAATAATTTTGTACTATATAAGTTTTTTAACTTTTTAATTGTATTTTAATTTTTATCAATTCTCTTCGATATGTAGGAAATATCGAATGCATTATGTTTTTAGTTATTCTAGTCCAATTGCTTCCTCATATAGAGGATGTAAAAATGTACAAAATGATGTGTTAAGGTGAGATATGTTGAAATTTTCTTGTAAAATATAAAAAACCGCTTCCAATTCATTGGCACGTAGCTTCCTCCAAATTAATGTATCGTTCCTATATGTGTATTATATATTTTAAATTTAAAATATGTTTATTTCTTATATTTTTTTGCCTTATAGCCTTCGTCCATCAGAATGCAAAGTATCACGGAGGACTTAGCGCATGCAAGCGCTCCGAGTTTTCTTAACTTTTATCGGCAAGGCAATTCTGTATGAAGATGTTCGCGAGAACAAGTACTTAGCAGCAGACAAAAACAGCCCGTTACATCAAACAATATCGACTTTGAAAATAATTGAGTAGTAATATTTGATATGGACACATAACAAAATTTCTTTTCAAAAATAAAAATATTAGTTGCCACTGAGGTTATGTCAACAAAAAAGGACTATGTTAAAAATCTAGAAATTTCAAACTGATACATGAAGTCGGCATTGAAAAATTAAGATTTTGACAAAAACATAAAAAAATAACCCAAATATCTTTAAAAATCATGAAACAATTCTTTTGGCTAAAGAACTTAAACGATAAATACAAAAACTCTACATCTCCACAAAATTTCAACATGATTAGACCTATTTCTTGTTTCTCTAGTTATCAGCCAATAAAGAAAATGACTTAGAAAAATGCTAAAATTTTAAATATTGAGTATCTCAAAAAAAAATTACAGGATCTTCATGAAAATTCACACATATATTGTCTATAATACGCACCAAATTGTCTATAAATTCGTCCAGGGTATGCCTATGGGTGGATAAAACCTACTAAACTGAAAATGTATAGGGCTTGCCTTAGATGTTTGTAAGGGTCCATTCCGCGTAACGGCGCTTCTGTCCGGCTCCGATAAGTCCTGATATAGAGCCTTACTGACACCGGGCAAACGTCTTACAAGGGATCTCTGCCCTACGGAAGCCTTAATATCGCATGCACGTGGTTTCATTTTTGGGGTCAGAATAAATTTTTACTGTTTTATTACTTTTGCGTTATTATGCGGGTAACTTCTCTCAAACAACTTAATGATGATTCTTAATCATTTCAGGCGAATTTAGAGATTCGCGCACGATTAGTTATTTAATGCAGAAAATTAAGAAAGAATAACAAGTCCGGATAAACTGCCAAGGCTGTTTCTCGCATTATGTGCCATTTTTATTTTTTATATCAAAAATAGAAAATCTACTTTTTAAAAACTTACTTTTCTTTTATAAACTTACATGCAGTCTTCAAGTATAAAAATAAAACAATAGTTTACCTTACTTTTGTTTAATTATAAAATAGCCAGTTCCTATACTTTTTTTCAAAACATCCGCCATTTTGTTGAAAATTAAAATATTGGTTAAATTCTTCGTTAAAGTACAAGCGAAAGTAATTATCTAACTAATCTCACCGGAGTTTTTATTTCAGATGATCCGCAGTCATGAGTAGTTTCAGTCACCGCAACACGCCTTTTTTGGACTTATGGCAGACGGGCTGTAATTTGACGGTTAATCATTATTTTTAAACATGTATTTATTGAATGTTGAAACATTGGTAACAAAATATATGAACCTGTCTTTTAAAATAAAACGCGAAAATAAACCCTTTTTTTTGTCTTACAAGTGTATATAACCCCTTAATTTTTATATACAGTGTTTAAATACACCTCAGGAATTTTAAACGCATATTTTTTTGTATGTTTTTTTCAAAAATTGATGTTTTTTTTCTACAATAAAATAAGTTGTGCCATAAAAATTAAGGGGTTATATACACTTGTAAGACAAAAAAAAGGGTTTATTTTCGCGATTTTTTTTAAAAGACAGTGGCCCAACTTATTCTATTGTAGAAAAAAATCATGAATTTTTGAAAAAAAAAGCCGCTATTAACCCAAGCCTGCACATGCTGAAGGATTCAGCACGATTCCCTATCAAAACGCAACAGGAGCCCTCAAGGTTCAATAATAATTTTGACGAAACCCATTGGATTGTAGTCAAATACTAATCAAATACTTAAAGACACAAGACATTTAAAATTGATCTACTCCATTGGATTTAATTGGCCAGTGCGATACAATCTGTGCAGTTATCCAACAGATGGCCTATCTTTGTCAGAATTCGTATTCATGCACGCTCTAAAAAAGCAAAGCACCGTTGCACTCAGCAGCTTCGAAGTCGAATCCTTGAGTCTCTAATCAGCCACACAAAAGACAATGTGATTTCGAGAACTAACTGCAGAATTACACATACAGAAACTGAAGCAAATCTAAATTATGCAAAATAAAAATGCAAACTATGTTACACACGCAAATCATATTAAAAAAAAAACGACACCAATTTATTTAGTAAAGAGACGATTGTAAAGTGATACAAGTAAATTTTGTACAATCAATCGAAATCTCCAGCACCTTGGCTTGAATCTTGATTAAGTTCTTTTTATTTAAGGTGATGTGCTTATACCGACATAATTTTAGAGTGTCTATATCTTTTGCAAATAATAATAGAATTGCTAAAAAAAATTGAGTATAGTATTTACATATACGGAGCGCTTGACGTTTGTCTTTTTCCAAAAAAATCATCAGAATTTATTTAATTAAATAAAAACCGTACTGTCGGTAAGTAAGTCTCTGCAATTGACCTACTTTTAAAACAAGTATAGCTAACGAAAATGCTAATAGAATCACTCAAAAAAAATTCTGAACATAGTGTTTACGTGTACGGAGCGATTGAATGTTGATTTAAAAAATATTGAAATAAGGGTTTCACATCACCTTAAAATAATTAACACAAGTCATAACACAAGCCAATAAACACGATTTCTTGCTTATTTTGATAAATCCTGGAAACCAGGGAAAAGCATTCAGATAATTTCATTAGGGAGAACTTTTCCCTGGTTTACAGAATTTTGACTTCAGATTTTGACTCAGCATCTCAAGATACTCTCTGCCGATGATGTATAACTGAGAGCAAATAACCACAGCGAAGAATAGAATACATTATTTTCATTAAACAATTATACAAGATCAATAATTTATAAATTGAGGCTGCCCTTTTTATGAATCCACCAGTTCAAATATATACGTATACTTGCATACCAATGCTCGTCTTTTATTAAAAAAAATTAAATGTTTGATAATACATCATGAAAAATCTCTCATTACGAAGGTGGCTCATATAATAAACTTTACCAGTTAAATTTACCAAAGTTACAATACGAATCTTAAGATGCTATCAACGATGAATTGATGTCATAGATCTACGTGTTTATTACTCTAAATTCACAGTGGCAGTGGAAATATATTTCAGCTCTCGATAATTTTTTAGATTAATTTTGTAGTGAGGTAATTTAAATAAGTTTTCAAATAAAATTATAGAATGTTATGACATATGAATAAATAAAACCTAAAAAACATTATAAATCAAAAATCTATATCGTTTATAGTCGATTGCCTGAGTTCTCCGGTAAAAACAACCTGAGATACGGGTTCACGCGCAAGCGTCAAAGGTCACGTGACCTTTGCTCAAGTTGTTTCTGTCGGACTCTCAAGCAGAAATTGCTTGACTCTCCGGCGGTTTTAGCTTAACGTACTTCGCCTATGCCCTCCTGTCTGACTTAAGGTAGGTCACCGGCCAATGACGTCATAAAAATGACAATATCGCAAAAATTGTGCTATAAGCATATTATTTATGGTGGAAACTCTTCATTTATCTCTGTATACTTTTGCAAAAATAATAAAAAAAAAAGACGTAAAAAATAAGGAGCCTGTACGATGTTTAAAATAATACGACTTGTACGATGCCACTATATATAGATATACAAATAACATGGGAATTTTTCTTCGAATAGCAATCTCCCGAAAAATAGTATCGCTTGCCATATTACAAAATATTCTACATTATTCCTTTTTCAGTCTAGTATAATATACTACTTTTTAAAAAAATATTAAAGAAAATTGGCTTTGCCATTTTAATTAATTTAATTTATAAGACTGTAAGACCGATTGAAAAATTCTTATCAGTGAATTAAAATGAGTCTTAAATACATACTTAATTAACCTATGCTTCCATGTTAAAGTTGCAAACTTTGCCTTTAAGTACTTCAATAATTATTATCGCTCCCTATACCGGGGGTTTCGAAAATCAGTAAAACATATAAATAGGAGTATGTACACCAATTTTTAAGAAAATTTAAAGAAAATTGATTTCCCGGTGAACTACCTTATTTTTTTTCTTACTGTTGACACCTTTTTTCTTACTTCGACATTTTTTATTATTTTTGGAGTAGTGCATAGAGACTCATTAACGGTTTTCATCATTAATAATATTTTTAAATCACAATTTTTGCGATATTGATGAATTTGAGCCGGGGAACTAAGGTGATGTGAAACCCTAATTTCAATATTCTATTAGCATTTTCGTTAGCTGTGCTCGTTTGAAAACTAGGTCAATTGCAGATTCATACTTACCGTCAGTACGGCTTTTATTTAATTAAATAAATTTTCATCAATTTTTCGGAAAAAAACACGTTTGTCAAGCGCTCCGTAATGTAAATACTATACTCAGATTTTTTTTTTAGATGATTCTATTATTGGTATTTTCGAGAGATGTACTCGTTTGAAAAATAACGTCGGTACTGCCTCACATCCCCTTGTGCTATAAAATAATATACGATACTTGTGACTCAAGCAGCCCACTGCACGACGTGAATTATTGCCCTCGCTGCGTTAGTATCGTAATAATTAATTCATAAAAAGTGTAATAACTATTGAAAATTGAGAATCGAAATTTGGCATCGAACTAAAGAACAATGATTGATTAGATAAATACGCTTTGTTCTGAATGCGGCATCGAAAACGCACGCGCATTTGTCATACATCATATCCACATTTATTGAAATAAAGCTTAAAATTTACTCCAATGTTTTAGGAGTTTATCATTCTTAGGCTTGTCTTACAGGAAATTCAATGTTATCTATTTATATGGCTTTCAAAGTTTGATGACACAGCAGAGCTGCATCGATTCTTTCAGCGGAATAGATGTTATTTATAATCAGACGCGTGATATTTATTGGTCTATCCACACACAAATTTAAAAGATATAAATTAAATTTATTGTATATTTATGATTTAAGGAAGTCTTTTGCAGTATAGAATTAAATATATTAGTGCATCATACTTATAAGACAAATTTAAGGAAATATTGATTCCGAGCAGTTATCGGATCTATCAAAATAATAGTTTAAGAGCTAAATATTAGACCTTTTAAACAGAATGAAATATGTTTACAAAGTAAGAATTCTTCAGATATTAAAAGTATATTCAGGTAATGTACTTTGCAGCTTTCGATACCTAACTTTAAATTAACAGTAACCATGATTTCCAAACCTTGAATGAAAGTTTATTGTTAGTCTCTGAATACAATATTCAGGACCATTACAGGTAACTGACGAGTATCCAGATATTGCATCCCATAGAATTTTTGTCAAAGTATAAGTTTTAATAAGTAATAATATATTTACAGAAAATATAGGACGTAAAGTCCCTGCCAAAGTTAGTTTTTCATCTTAAAACTACGATAAATAACTATGTAAAGCGATTGATCAATTTTTAGTTTTTTTTTAAGCTGTATATAGATATAATTGGAATATTATAAGCTTTAAAAATCAGAAATCAAAGCAAAATTGTAAACTCAGCACTATTTTTCTTAAAATCACCATTACGTATAAATTAGTGCAATTTGACGATTTAAAAAAAATAGTGCCGAGATTACAAATTTGCTTTCATTTTTATTATGATTTTTGAAGTTTATAATTCTCCAATTATATTTATACATAGTTCAGGAGAACTAAAAATTGATCAATTGCTTAACATAATTATTTATCGCACTTTTAACTTGAAAAACTAACTTTTCGCAAGGACCTTACGTCCCCTATTCACCCTTAAAGCCAAATAGTTTTTTCATTTCAAAATTAGGCGATTCAACTTTTAATCAGCCTTGTATCACGTTACTAGAGATGTTACCTCATTTTGTTGTCTACCTTTTGAAAATTCAATTTTTGATTTTTTTTTTCTTTCAAATAATAAATGAGAAAAAACATGAAACATATTGATAAAACTATAATGCCAATAAAAATGTCATTAGATTGTTAAAGTAATTGTTTATACTTGTTATGTTCTATTTAAACTACTTATAAAAAAAAAACTGATTTTGAAAAAGGCAGCGTAAACGAGCAAGAAATTTTCGCTACCTAAAAATGATTTGGAGAACGTAAGTACATAATTTATAACAAAAGAATATTATAGTACAGTTAGGTACTTATCATTTTTAATCTCGTATATTTATGATTAGACATATATGTATCAAATGAAAAATAGAACAAAAAATAGAATAAAAAAAATCCAAAAGAGGACATAAAGCTTTAATGTACGAATTGGTTCAAATATATTTTTTTATAAATTATCGAAGCATCATCGTGTGTGTTCATTACAGCGTTTTCAGCGAAATATACATAAGAATTGTTGTCCAGATTAAACTTTGTTTACCTACTAACATTACTATTTCGTATTTCGATTAATCGCTACCGAGTACACAACTTTATATACAAAAGTATTGAAACCTTATATAAATTCGTAGAACATACAGAGTACATGGTACTCAAAATACAAAGCAAGCGGTCAACGCGATTACAATTTGTATAAAGAATGTATAACGTTTTTAATCGATTGACACGCTTTAAAATTAACAAAGAATGATTTAAGAAAATATGATTTTCCCTTGTCCTTGTGATTTTTATCGATTCATACCAGTCACTTTAAAATAAATGAATGCTTTTTATTACAATTTAACGTTGATTTGGATTTTAATAATTCTTAATCTTCTTAATCTAAAAGCTATTATTTCTTAATGAGAATTTTTTTATAATTATTCAGATACTCAATTTTATCTTAAGAATTTTCGCTATGATAATATTTTTATCAAGGAGCGCCGGAGCGCTCCGAAGGCTAGAAGATCATAAATACATTAATAGTTTGAATTAATTTTTGATGATATAGAACATTTTATATGAAGTAGATATTTAGTATCTTTCATCTCGTGATGATTTAATTATAACAAAAATTTATTATTTTCATTAGTTATAAGAATTTATATGTGAAAATAAATTTTATAATTTTTTTTAATAATTAATTGAAGAAAAATATTCTACAACATGATAAATCTGTTCAAAATGGCTTTTGCAATGGAAAATCGTTTTTAATTATCTATGAACAACAAACTTTTTTGGTTGGCACGTATTTGTGTAGAGGACCATACGCACTCAATGAGTCTTAAGTATTAACTCATTATGTATTTATTTTTAAATTAAGCATGCAAAATATACTTAATGCAAAAATAAAAATAAGATCAAAAAAATTAGTTGTAAATATACACCTAACATTAAAAACGATCTTCTTCATTGCAATAAGATCTATCATTATATTTATAGTTATAAAAATAAATTTTTTAAATAGTATTAATCTTTGACATATATAATAGAAAATGATCCAGAAATCATTAATATGACATCATAAAAAACATTATAAATATTTCAAAGTGACTTTTAATGGTTATAAAAATTTTCTGGCGCTTTTCAGTCAATTTATAACTAAAGTTATTTTACGCGTTTTTGTTGCCTTTGTCTATAAATATCATTAGCAGGAGGAGGCGGCAAGTCTTCTTCTTCACTATCATCTCCTCCTAATCGAGTCCTCTTCCTCTTGCTAGCAATATTATTACCTTCTGCTGTCTCATCAACAATCCAGTGAACAGATTTTGCTAAATCAAATAATTTTGTATCGCAACCATTATCTGCTATTGGAAGAGGTGCTGAAAAAATTATTTTTGATTGTTATTATTGCAATATTTCTTGAAAACAATGTATACTATAATGCTAGATATTTCTGTTCAATTTAGGAAGTTATTTAATTAAAAATTATTTTATGTTTAAGAAAACAAAAGTTTTTTCCAACTGATGTAAAATGGTTTTAAGTAGAAATTTTACTAAATCGCATATAATATCAAACTAAGTAATATCAACATAACTTTAAAAATATGAAAAATTCCAAGTTTCAGTGAATAGTGGTAAAACCATTTTTTGGTATTTCTACTTTACCGATTGTGAATACTATAGGAATCAATTTTGATAAAATTATGTTCACACTTTATAAAAGACAGTAAAATTAATAAGTTAAATACGAACCATGATCGGGCAACTGAATTTGGCTAAATACCTCCATAAGTAATTCAACTACAACAAAAGGACCTCTGAAACATCCTGGTGGTGGTAATATTGTACATAATTGGGCAGGAGCAGGGGGTAATGGAAATGATCCACCTTTAAAATAAATAATATTTCATTAATGGCTTTATCAGGTTCAATATCGTTTATGTATAATAAAATGAGACAGATTTTATAATATTTACCTGGGACAGGATGTTCTCCTGGTAATGGATTGACTTTTGGTTTGAAAGGGATCATTTGGGAATAATCTGGTCTTGGCAAAGCAGCAATGACTTCTTCTGTATCTTGTGTTCTAGGTAAAGGGCAAGTAGGGTTCCTACTAACACTAGATACTTCCATATAACCGATAGATCTTAATTCTACTGAGGTACATGGGTATAAGTCTAAAAACTTATATCTATCTACTAATTGTGCAGTTTCCTTTCCTTCAAATTCTTTTAACTGTAAATTATATTATTTATTTAATTAGCAACATTGTAATTATGCTTGGGGAATTAGCACTCATTAAATTTGTGAAACTTCTAATACACACCTTTTCTAGAACTGCACTACGTCGTTTTTCTACTTTTACAATACTAGCTAAGTCTCCAATATTAGATTCAAATTCCAGAAATCGATTCCATATATCACTGTAGAATAAAAGATTAAATTAGTTTCAATTATAAAACATTACATTAAAATCAAATCTATAAAATTATTTTTAAATTACATACACTGATTTTTCAGGTTCTAAATTGCCGGATGAAAGTACCCGTTCAAATAATACTCTTGTATTATTATCCTCTGAAAAAGATTATTGTTATTTCAATAGATGATGAAAATAAATATAAAGTATGAAGTAGAAAATAACGTTACATACCATTTAAATGAGATAAATAATCTATGTAACACAATATATAGTCTGGATTATCACCAAATTTTTTTAATCCAAGCTCAAAAATTCTAAATGCTATATTTTTATCTTTCGTACAATAGTACTCCATAAGTGCTGCGGCAACGTATACATGGTGCTTGCATCTTGCATCTTCTCGAGCTCGCTTGAAAACTGTTCTAGCGGATTTGATACCTTCAGCCCTTCTTGCGAATTTCATGTATTGAACATAGGCCTAAAATTTTAATGGTGAATCAATGAGATGCATATAAAATAAAGACCTTTTTACATAATACTTATAAATTATTTTGTAAAAATAACATTCTTAACTTAAAACAAAGTAAATACTATATAAAGCTAATTGTGTAATTATGTATAAATAAATAAATAATAATTTAAATATAGTCCTAATACTTCATAGCCATAAGGGGAGATATGAATATAAAGAAATAATTATATGTTTATTAAAAACTCTGAATAAATAAAGTCCCGTATTATTACAGAAAAAAATTATTTCAACAAAATTTCAGTACTTATAAAATTAATATCGTCAATTTGAAAAATGATTCAATAAATCACCCTTAACTTTGCTCATTTGCATCCTTGTAAGATTTCATTAGATGTCTCGGAGGAATTGAAAAATTTTCAAAATTTGGAAAGTTGAAACAGACAATATTTATAACGATTTGTACAAAACTTCATAAACAATTGCTTAAAAAGGCAATTCTAAATTAAAATCTGAGCAAAAATTAAAAAGATAGAGATGATTTATTGAATCATTTTTTAAATTACTAGCGTTAATAATCACGCTACACGCGCCTCCCTTTAACTTTTTTTATTTTTTTCGAGATTCGAGATCGATTTTGAAGTTCGATATTGTTCGAGGGAAAAATAGATGATCTCGAACGATCAACTCAAATTTTAGAAAGAAACGATATCTATTTTAAGTACTGAAATTTTTTGAAAAATTTTCTTTTAGTTACTTAAAATACTTATCTATTATACTACATCGTTGCGCACCTTGCAATGTGAGAAAGATTTATTAAAAAATATTTTATATTTTAGATCAATAACTACAACCTGAATTGAAAACGAAATTTCTTTGTTATGTTCGGACTTCAATAATAAAAATAACGAGGCTAAAACTTATTTTTAGATTTTAAAACTAATGTCAATACCCCAATTCACAACTAATTGTAAGTATAATACAGTAAAGAAACAAGATTCTTTATAGAAGATAGGTAAATTAAATGTTATCGGATTGATATAAATAAAATCAATAATTTCATATCGAATTATAAAAAAAAGAATTAACTTTAAGGAAATAGGAAAAATGGTATGTCCATATAGGTAATTTGGTCATACAGCTAATTCGGTCACACACATTTCCGCAGCCCACTTCATGGAAAAGCTTAATTAGACATACCTATAACTACTTAAACAATGTGAAAAATGTGGCTTATAAATGATTTCAAAATTTTTATCATTTTTACTTGCGCATTCAAAAGTGGCCGTATTATATTATGTACACAGAGTAAATAGACAGTTAACCAGGTTTTTTTATTTAGCTTAGCAAGACTAGTTTCATATTTTAAGTATCTGAATTTTTACTTCCTCCTAGAGAAAGCTTTATGAAGGTGTTGTTTGTGGAGATGTTAAGAATCAACATACATGGTTTTTCAAAAATGTCTGTATGGATATGTGTGTGTGTGTGTACATACGCCTGGATCACACCTTCTACTGTACGGATGTTAATCGTTCGCGGCTCATTTTTTTTTGTTTTTCTTTTGTGTGATTGCGGATCAAGAATGCGTTTTTTGTTTCGTATATTCATTTTTGTTTTATGGTGAATTTTCGATTTTCGCAAAATTGATTTTTCCTTTTTTTAATGATGGGATCGAGATATTTGAATCGGATGGACAGCATTCGAAAAACCATTAAAATATCTATATTTTCCAAAAAAGAATTTACATTAGCTATTACAGTGCTATTGTAATTAAAAAAAAGTGTATTTTTTAAAGCTTAAAACTTCCAAACTAAGTGGTCATTTTTTTTTTTGCAAATCATGATAATGCCGAATATAAATAGCTATAATCTATAAAAATTTGAAGCCATTCTGTTGACTAGTTTTTGAAAAAAAATACTGAAGTATAAAACTGGCTTAATCACTTTAAGATTTCTTGTAGGGGTAGATTTTATATAGCGTTTGGCTGAGTTCTTTGGGCAAAAGCTTTGCGTACGATTAGTTACTTAATGCAAGAAATTAAGAAGAAATAAAAAATCTGGATAAACAGCGAGGGCCGCGTAGGTGCACCGTTACTCGTCTTACGTCGGCCCTTACGAGGTACCATGTCAGGAACATGTAATTTTTCGAGGACCTTGGACAATGTTAGCCCTAAGTCAACGAGTTGGAGTCTCGAGTTGGAGTCTCGAATGCCCAAGGCACCGCACTTTTTTAAGACACCGTATTTTTTTTAACGAAGGCATAACAGGGCCTTTTCGCGTGTGTGAGTGGCAGAGAGGATTGTACGTTTCGAGTCGTACAACAACGCAGTTGAAAATCAAGATTGAAATGTATACATAAGAAATAGACTATCAAGGAGCGCAAGGGCGCTCTGAAGGCAAGTATAGAAAAGCCGTAGGACGACCGCGCGATGATATACATTGAAATGGATGTACGAAAAATTCAATGCGCTTATCTACCTATTGCGTTAGTTATTTATACAATGAAATCTTGATTATATTTATTTGTTTGAAAATATATGTTTAATAAGAAAACTCATTTTTTCCTTAAATAAGATAATAAGAAATTACTTAAAGAAGTGAGTAACACTAAAATAATTATAGGAATGCCCCTGAGCACCCATGGTGCAGCATATACTATTTGTTTGTCCCCAGGCCACAGAATGACTTTTCGCGGTCCGTATAGAGAGGCCGCGAAATACTACATGTAAGCCCTAGGTAGCAAAATAGATTTAGGTAATACTTAGGTCACACCGTGCTATAAATATTATTTATTTTAATTAAATAGTCAATGTTTTGAACAAGGTCCTACTATGAAATATGCAAAATTTATATATCATAAAAAACTTTTTATTACATTTTTATAGATTATGAAGAAAATATTTGTGGTGTTTTGAATATCAAACTGTATGAAAACCTCCATTTATAATATTTATGCACATTTTGATGTTTAATTTTCATAAATATATTTTGACTATACATTTTCCAAAACAATTTTGTGTCTAAACGTTTTTCTACAAGATAGAAAAACTATTTACAAATTGATTATTAACTAAAAAGTTATTGTATAAAGGATACTGATTTTAAGGCCGAAATCTAAATATTAAAATAGTGTTGTTAAAATATTTAAGATGTATATTATTATTAAAAAAAACTTTTTAGATTAGTTAAAGAATAAAATATACTGAAATGCGCAATAAATGAATACAATAATTTCTACCTCGGTGAACATTTATTAATGAAAAAAATAACGAAGTTATCTTGTACTTTTTACACAAAATAAATTTTCATATATATAATTAGAGTATATAGTAATAATTATTCATAGTTGTAGGAGTGATGTATCTTTCAGAGAGCATCCTCCTATTAGAATACTATTCAGAGGTTTATGTCTATACGGGATACAGGTGGTTCAAACAAATTAT